>CAUYQV010041547.1:0-24721 GCA_963574575.1 Galagoides demidoff
GTTCTTCTGAGCAAAGTATCCCAGGAATGGAGGAAAAAGTATCCAATGTACACACCTTTATTATGAAACTAATTTGTACCTTTTATATGAAAGCTATAACCAAATAGCCTAAGAATGTGGGGAGGGGGGAGGGAGAAGGGAAGGGGAAATGGGTGGAGGGAGGAGGATTGGAGGGACCATTTTTGAGGTCTATCATATAGGGGTACAAGTGAAACTCTCTATGAGTAGAATCAGAATGTTTTAAAACAATAACTGAGAAAATGACATGAAGGCTGTGTTGATCAGTTTGATGGAAGTATTTCAGATTGCATGCGAAAACCCCACACTGTACCCCAGAAGTACATTAATGTACATAGTTACCATTCAATAAAATTAAAAAAAAAATATCTGAGTACCCGTCACATGTAACGCACAGTTCTATGCCTTATGATGTTTTGAATAAGCCAAACTTCTTGTCTCATTGACACTAATGACAGACTAGTAAAAATGAAGAAAATAAGTTTAGATGGTGATATGAAGAAAATTAAAAAGGATGTAAAATAGATTCTGATAGAATAGATTGGGTGGTTAGGAAAGCCTTCCTTCCTTAACCCAAATGCCCGAGTTAAATTTCAGGGAATCCTTATCAGTCAGAAAATAAAACCAAATATATATGCAAAGACATTAAGACCAGAAAGTCTTTGTTGTGTATAAGAACAAAGTAAAAGCTGCAGGGTTGGGACAGAGGGTGGAAGAGAATGCGGTACCGTGAGTACTGATGATGAGATTGAGTGGGGAGGCAAGATCTGGACTATACAAGGGAAGGAGGTTTGATTTATTTAAAGTGCCATTTGAAAATATTAAGTAGGTGAATCTAATGTCATGATTTGTGTCTAAAATCAGATACTTTTCAAGCTGCTATCTGGAGATCTGGATAATCTTCCGGCCAGACTTCTTCAAGTAATTTTTGAGCATAAAAAGTTTTCACAGTTATTAATGTATTTAGATCATGATGCCATTAGAATGGAAATATGTTCCTAAATGCTAGAAGCAGTTTCACTCTACAGAGTCATAATTATCTTCATATTTTTTCATATTTCTTTCAAATTTGAGTTACTTGTCTTATTGTAATTTTGAATTGTCCTTCAAAATTCTCTGCCTTGGCCTGGCCATCCCTTCACTCCCTCTGATTCAATTATACTAGTTATTTTATAATTGGCTAAAATGGGAAATTAAAAAATCATTGCTATAGTTTCAATATTTGTCCCCTCAAAACTTATGTTGAAAGGTAATCACAAAGGTGGCAGTATTGAGAAGCAGGGCCTTTAAAAGATGACGGGGTCTTTGAGATTAACTGTTATATGGATTAATGGGTTATTATAAGAGAAACTTTAGTGGATTTCTAGGGAAAGGAAGAGAGACCTGAGTAAAGTACTCAGCCCCCTAACCCTGTGGTGCCTTTTATACTCCTGGGATTCTGCAGAGTCCCCACCAGCATGAAGACCCTTACCACATGCATGAACTAGATTCTTACAAAATCAGAATTTTTCCAATGTCATCACCAATTTCTTGTATCTACCTCAAAGCGTATAAAACTACTTTTGTCCTGGTTTGCCTAATTTATCCATTGATTTAATTATTCCATGTGTATTGGTTTCCTGTGGCTCTGTAATAAATAATCACACACTTGATGTCTTAAACTACAGAAATCTGTATCATTCACAGGTCTGGAGACCAGACTTAGGAAATCAGTATGACTAGTCCAAACCAGTGTGGACAGGACTGTTTTCTCAAGAGGTTCCAGTCTTGTCATTTCCACGGTCTGGTGGCTTCCAGCATCCCTTGCCTCTGGCCACGACACTCTCTCAGCTCCATTTTCACATCACCTTTTCCTCTGTGTGTATTAAATCCCCACTGCCTTCCATAACGGCATATGTGGATGCATTTAGCACCTAGGATAATGTCCTCATCTCAAAATGTTTAATCTAAGTACATCTATGAAGTTCATTTTTTGACACATGAAGTGTCAGCCACACGTTTCAGGTGTTAGGATATGGATATCTTCCAGGAGGACATTTTTTAACCTCCTAGACTTTGTCTAATATGTTTATATGTATATCGCTACATTTTGGGAGGTGTTCTCACATATTTTCTTTGTTTTCTAGGTTTTGTTTGTTTAAAAAATTTTTCTGTAATTTTAATATTTCAAACATTGAAAGAAAAAAATCTAAAGATTGTTAATTTATCCCAGCCATGAGCATGGTATATTTTTCCATTTGTTGAAATTTTTGGCTGTTTCTTTTCTTAGAGTTTGTTTTCTCATTTTCTTAACTGTAATTGCAATTCTACATTCTACTTTGACTCATGACTAATTCAGAGTGTTTAATTACTCTTGGTACACATAATATCTGTAAGTAGAGATGGAGGATCCGGGCTGATGTTTATGGTAATTGGTAGATTTGTATCTACTCTCTTTCACTATAATTTAGTTAAATGCCATGTTTACAGATGTTTTTTCTGCAACCAGTCAAAAATCTTTCTTGTGTACCTCTTATCTACTAAGGTGGTATTTCCTTCCTATCTTTAGTTTATGCTTAAAATTACAATTTTTATCATCCTCTAATTTTGATTGTTTAGTCTCTGCTTTCACTTAAAGTATAGAACTCTACTATCTTCCCCAGGACACTCTGCTACAACCAATTAGCTTCCATCTCCTGTATGGTAGTTTTTATGATATTTGAATGCAATTGGTGAGAGAGAGGGCAGGAGACTTACATTTCCAGCCCCAAATTGCATCAGCCAAGAGTTAGAGAGATGACTGTAATTATTCTTATCAGCACAATCCTTAAGTCTCAGAATTAGGAAACATGGTGGTAGAATTAAATAAGGCATCCTCTTTTTGGCAGATGCTCTTGTGAAGAGAAGGCGCTTTTGTGAAGGGAACCCAAGGTATACAACAGCCTGAAGCATGTGTTAGTCTCACATTCTAGCCTAACACATTTTTGTAATATAAGCAGTATTGTTACTATTATACTTTCTTTGGGTCTTCTGTGGAATTGTCTAACAGTTTTACATTTGAATATTAGAAAAAATCTTTTTCTTCTTGAATATTTTTGAAGGTATTTAGTGAGCATTTTCAAGAGATTATCAAAAGGAAACATTGTCCAGATGATATTTTTGAACTCGAAGATACTCTAGAGAGTTTCTTAAATGCACATCTCATAGTCTGGCGATAAACATGATGTCCATGTGGTAAACACACTTAGAAAAATCAAATGGCACAAAATAACTAAAGTGGGTTTAGCAATGCTCTTGACACTCAGTGCCAATGATAGCTCTCATCAAAATAATTTACAACACTTGGGGGGAAAACAGAAGAAGGTAATTAATGCATGACTAAAATTGTAATATGAAGTAAATAACAGATTCTTTGGGATAAGATACATAGATATGATATTTAACCAGTTGAAGATTAAAAATATCATTTTTATAAAATCAAAAAGTAAAGATTAATTTTTTTCCTATAGGAATAATTTAATGGTTAACTAACACTTTTTAATCAGTTTTTTTTAAAGCTTAAGACTACTATTGGACTTCAAATATTTTAGGAAGTTACCCAGTCCGCAGACATTTTTCGAAAATGTGGCAGATTATATTTTTCTAAAATGGCCACGATACTATTTCTCCTTCCACAAGATATGATTTATATCTTTCCCATGAAGAATTGGAGATTTATGATTTTTTCTTTATTTACACAAAACTCATGCTGATGGAAGTAGTGATGCTGTGTGACATCAAAGATGAGGTTTAAAAGACAATATAGTTTTTGAATTTAATGGAGTTTTTTTCTCTAGATTTTTCCCTGCACTTTCTTCTAGAGTTTTTAAAATTCCATGTCTTAGATTTAAATCTTTTATCCATCATAAGTTAATTTTTGTGCATGGTGAGAAGTGCAAGTCTATTTTCAGTCTTTTTACATGTGGTTAACCAGTTCTCTCAGCACCATTTCTTAAATATGGATTGTAGAAAAGAAGTGCTTAATGGTAAGTTGTGGTTAATGGAATTTTCCCTGCACAAAACACACTCACTAATAGGAGAGGGTGAGCAAAAGTAACCTTAGAATGTGGTCCTGTTATAGTAACCTCATCTATGTTGAGATTTCTACAACCCTCACAGTGGGTTTTCAGAGATTATGGGAAACCATGACGCAGAGAGTGGGCTGAAGCTACAACTCACCCATCCATAGGAAAATAAAAAGAACAAATCTTGTATTCCACAGAATTGTCTCCACTCACAGAAATTGGCTCTTTTCTTCTCTGGGACATACTTTTCCTTTGCAACAAAAGGCTGCTTCTGTGATTTATGGATTTGTGTCTTGCAAATTGTTTTGTCTACAATTCCTTCAGCCATGATTCTTGTAGTTGGAGGTTAAGAACTAGTAATCATCCTGACATCCCCTAACTCAATATGACTCATGTCCCTATGAAAAGAGTGTCCCATGAATAAACAGGCATGCATACAGGGAGAATACCATGTGAAGATTGGAGTTATGCTGCCACAAACCAAGGAAACACCTGGAACTAGGAGAGAGGCCTAGAAAAGATCCTTCTGTGTTGCCTTCAGATGGATCACGGCCCTCTAGACAGACATCTTGGTCTCAGACTGTTAGACTCCAGAAAAAATTTCTGTTCTTTAAGTAATTTAATTTATAATTAAATTAAATTAATTTTGTTGAATTAAAAAACTCAAAAATAGGTAATGAGAGAATGTTCTTCCAAAATTAGGCACAAGATAAGGGTTTCCACTCTCACTACTTCTGTGCAATACAGTACTAGAAGTGCTAGCTAAAACAATTAGGCAAGGAAAAATATAAAAGTCCTCCATATAGGAAAGAAAGAAGTGATATTGTCTCTGCTGATGAAATAATTTTATACAGAAAAAACCCTAAAGACTCCACCAAAAACTTCTAGGACTAATAAACAAATTTGGTAAAGTTTCCGGTTATAATATAAACATATGTGGTATGTAAAATAAATAGCATTTCTATTCATTAACTATGAATAATCGAAAATGAAATTAAGAAAATAATTCCATTTATAATAACATCAAAAATAAATTAATAAGTTCCCTTGAAGTAAATTTAACCAAGGAGGTTGAAAGATCTGTATGTAGAAAACTTTTAACACATTGATGAAATAAATGGAAGATAGCATATATTAATGGAAACATATTCCATGCTTATGGGTTGAAAGAATTAATACTGCTAAAATGTCTATCAAAAAAAGCAGAGAAAAGTTAGTATTACAATTGTGTTTGAATTCTAGAGTTTGATCTTTATAATTTGTGTATATTTCAAAATACAAATAATATTTTAAATTACTTGCTAGTTGCCATTACTTCACCTCCAAAATCTTTACATGAGAACAGTTTCCTTGAATTCACTGTATTTATCACAGTGTTGCTGTGTAGTTTCCAAAGGGGAGTACTTTAAAAGTGACCATAATGATATTCAGCAATAAGGTATGTACCACTTTTTCTAGGATGAGTTCATGAACTTAATTGCTGGAACTCATATAACCTATGACCCTTTGGTTAAAGGTTGTTCTGTGGAAGTTTCTATTGCAATATTAAGCTATTCATATTCTGCATAGAAAGGGCCATTTATCATCATAAGTCATGTTAGAGATTCCTTACAGAACACAATATGGATATGTGGCTTTTCATGGCTGTTGATTACTAACTTTAAGGACATCAGGATTGGATCACGCTTTCTCAGCAAGAAAGTTAATGTATACCATATTCTTTAAAGATTCTCCTAGGTTAGGGTGAATCAAAAACAGAAAAGTTGAAATAAAATGTACCCATATTTACTAGGAAATAAGTTGGGGATAGAATTTGACTGAAGTCAAGGACTTGCCTTGACAGTTCATAATGGTTACCAATCACTGGTCTGAATTGCAGTTAGGTTCTGTACGTGCTAGGAAGACTGTAAAAGCCTTGGCAGTAATAATGTACCTTAGAGAATCCAAGCATTCAGCTCCTGAGCTGGAGAACACAGCACCAGAAAAAGATATAGGAAATTCTGATCTGTTTCCCCTGCCCAACTTTAGGCATGGCCCTGTTTCAAGGTTCTTGTTAACAGTGAACCAGTTTGTACTTTGGAAAGGTGGATTACTTTGTTATATTTAAGTAAAAATAACTGGGAAGAAAACATTGCTGAAAAACAAATGAACAGTCACCCAACAAAAATCCAGCATCATACTATGTGCCAGAGCTAGGAAGAAATGTGTAGGGATTATCCCTCACAGGGCTGTTTCTCTCCAATAAAGCAGGTAATTGCGAGCTAACCATCTTGGTTTTGGAGGGAATTCTAGTGAGTCACACTAATTAATGCATTTGATTTGATATATTATACTCAGATTTAGGGGCTTATCAACATATTATGCAAATTTATGGCAAATTGGACACAAATGAATACTTGGAAAAGATAGCCCTGATGATTTTTTAAACAGTTGTGATAGTTTACCACAATTTTAGATCAGTAATTTTTTTTCATGTGTGTCAGATCTTTTCTAGATGTCCTTCACTTCATCTGGGTTATTTGAAGAACACTCCTCTCTATTTCTTTTATAGTAATTGGATCAATTTTGTCATATTTATGCCAGACATCTCTTCAGGACTAAACTTTCCTTTTTGTCCTAATTTTCTTTTATTTTCATAAACTTGGATCATTTGACGTTTTAAGCATGGATGGCATCCATTTGCAGAAAAAGAGTAGAGTTTAAATATCAGAAAACAAAGTAAATAAAATTCTTTTTTCCATTAAAATACTGCCAGTCTGCACTTGACATCAGATTATAAAAAAGAAATAAATGTACGTATTTCAAGTTTGGCTATTTTAATAATGTCTTATTGGTAATTTTAAATGGTAGTAATTTTATAAAATATATATGAAATATTATGAGTTGGAGGCTATGGGAACAAAAAGGAAAGAAATTACATTGAGAGTGGGTAGGCTGAATGCTGTTTGTAGGTCAAGACTGTGTTCTTGCTTAAAGGGACAGGAGTAATTGTCATGCCCTTTGAGGGTGAAAGAGGCTTGACACACTGGCTGGCTTTGACATAAAATTATACTGCCTCTCTTTAACTTGTCTGTCACATATATCAGTCTTTCTTTTTCCTTCTCCTCCTGGGCATCCTGAGTTTCAGTTAGCCTAATAACTCTCTTGGCTCTTATCAGTCTGATAGCACCAATTTCAAGGTGAATGATAGGTCTTCTATTAGAGACAAATGGACATTCACATTGACATTCAGTGGGGGCACCTTGCTCAGGTTTTTGACATTCATCCTTGCCTTGATTATTCCTTCCATTAAGCCAGGGCAGCTGGGTTGGAAGAGGTAACCGAATGGGAAATTTTTCTTTTACTTTTTTCCACCTCATTTGTCAGTCAGTACATTGTGCTTTTGGCCTTCTGTTCTGCCTTCATTTATTTCCATTATCCATCTTCTCTGTGCCATTTTTTTCCCTCTGATTCTTCCTTCACCTTCATTTTTACTTGATCTAGATTTAGTTATATATAAGCATGATAGAGGCAACTACTAAAAAGGGGGAAATGGGTGATCTAACAATAGGTCACAGGTTTTCTTGGAGGATTCCGTTGTTTTCCCAGGACCCAGTGAGAAGCATACATGAAAAAAATTCAGGTCCTACCAAACCGGAGCCATCAAGGACAGAGCCTGGTGCCAATACCTTAACTTCTTTCTCATCATGTCCTTTAAAATTCTGAATTTGACCTGAAGTCAGAAGGAAAGAGAACTTGGTTTAGATTTTCCACTGAGGTCAGCCTTCTGTGCAAAAAAGCAGAGTGAAAAGGGATAGAGAATGAATATGAGGAGAAAAGTATAGGGGAAACTAAGCCTTGATATTTAGCATAAGACTCACTTCCTGATTGAGAGACCTAGAGAATCATGAGAATGGCACATGAGTTGGGTGTGCAAGAGATCAGAAAACTGGTCTCCAAGAGAAAATGTGTATGTGAGGTGTGCCAATAATAATTATGGTACAGATTCTCTAGATTCCAAAGATCTGTTGATGCTGGGGGCAGAGGTTGTGCTCAAGGTTTGTGGTTCTGCAAAAACGAAGGGGGAGACATTCTCTCTGATCTGCTCCATGTCCTCCCTAATCAGTGCTAATGTCGAGCAAGCAGTTTTTGTCTACGTCTTCCTGTTTTATGATAATAAATATAGACCTGAGGTTTACTCAGTCCCCTGATACAGACTTTGTGTCAAGCCTCTTCATTTCTCGCACCAAGACCCCCTCTTCTGGTGACCCCAAACTCCTTCAGAAAATGGAATGTGCAGCATAGGGGATTAAAAGGTGGAAAGATAATTAGGAGAATTTAGCTTTTTAACTGGAACCTAGAGCTTCTCATGCAGACAGATCTGTTATCACTTCCTTTCCCTGGACTCCATCTAAGAGTAAGATTTATTTGATTTACAGCTATGAGTGATTTTTGTATTTTTTAGTTAAATACAATTTACATCAAATTAACACTACTTTGTTCCCCCCAATTTTGAGCGTGTTCTTTTCTCTTTTCTCCATTTATATGTTTTATCAATCTTCAGACTCAATGACTGTCTCATCTTCTTCACTGCTGAACTTCACTGTGACCTGTTTCCTGAGGTTCTTATCTCTCTTATCATTCATTTTGTAAATTAATATATGTTTTTGAAACTTTAAAAATTTTCATATATGAGTATATCTATGTGTATATGTATATATGCTTCTTCTCTTCTTGTTTTTGTATTCCATAATGCATACTGGTTTTTATAATGGTATCCTATAAGCCTTACTGACTTTCTTTACTTTTTCATTCATTTTTTTCTTTTTGCTTCTCTTAGTAAATAATTTCAAATAATCTGTCTTCATGTTCACTGATTCTTATATCTGCTTTATTAAGTCAGCTCCAAAGTTTCTATTTGACTGTTTTCTTTTTGTTAAACTCCTAATTTTGTTCATGTATTATTTTATTGATTTATTTTGGTTGTCTATGTGGGTTGTCTTGTGACTCACTAAGCTTCAGTACAGTGATTATTCTGAACTCTTTTTTCAGGCTGTTGGTGAATTTTAATTTCTGTTAGGTCAGTTACTGGATTTGTATTTTGTTCCTTTGCTGGTGGAACAAAAAGGTAGTGGTAGTCCCCTCTTGCATATTTGTAGATTGACTTTAGGGTGTAAAGATTTTCACTAGACATCCAAGTTAGGCATTCTAGCGGTCTCTTCAACTTTTCCATCTATGGATCCACTCTTCTACTCTTGATCCCTTCTTGAGTAAACCTTAGGATTACGTGCCTTCTCTTGATTACCCAGAATCATGCTGAGTACTAAAAACTGTCCATAAATTTTTCCTAGGTAGTTGCTTTTATATGCCAGGGCATGCAATGCAAACTCCCTATCATTTCTCCGGTATTCTGGGATGTTTCGGGATGATATAGCTTTTCCCTATCTTGCAGAGCCATGCTGAGTGTCAAGTGTCACCTGTTTCCTTAGGGCAGTGAACTGAGATGCTGGGACAATGTATGCAAGATCCATTTATTTCTCTTTCTACTAAAGAAGCAGTTTCCAGATTGTTCAACTTCTTCCAATCCCAAAGTTAAGCCAGTTCTTGATTTTCATACACTAACTGTGAAGGCATGAAGTTGTGCTAGTTTGGGGTATTTTTAGGGTTTCATCTGTGGAGACTCATCAGCTGGTTGTTCGGATATCCCACGTTTAATCTTTGTTCTTTGTTTGACTGTTGATCTAGTCATCCAATTTTCTCAGAGTTACAGGGAGATGTAAAGCAGGCCTTACAGGAAGTAATCTCAAATTCTGGAAAGCCAAATACTCTTTATGTTCTTTCTTCTCCTATATGATAAGTCAAGTGCCAGAAAGATTCCTCTTGGCACTGATTTGTATCTGCCTTGGTGAAGGGTGGTACAGGCAAAGCAGAATGGCTCTGTCTACTTTTAAATGTAGCAGAGCTTGTATTTTGTGGTCCATCAGAGTGTTGGATCTTTTCAACTATGATCTGGAGCTCTCACAAAAGTATTTTCTTTGCTGGACAATTGTAGAATAGAGCATAGGTTTAAAAGTGCTAGGCACTAGGAACAGAGTAATCTGAGGAAAAGCTACAATACTCACTAGACACAGCATACTGTCTCAGCCCTAAGTCATACTTAGCAGTGATAAGAAAAAAGCAAGACTGAAGTGCAGTAAACAGAATGTGCTAAGAGTTAAATCATGCAGTTAAAGAAAAACTACTTGATTTTTTAACTTTGACTCTCTCTTTGAAGCTTGCCACTGTGCTGTATTTTCTCATGCCTGGCATTTCAATAAAAGCCTGTGAGAGTTACTGGGATGGGCTTGTCTCTCTGTGCAGTGCTTGCTGGTGTCGTCCTCCCAGGGTCCCTCAGTTCAATGTGTATTAACTAGCTAAATGTTATTATTTTGTGTCAAATCCCACCAACAATTGTTAAATTAATGTTCCTGTGGAGAGATAGGGATGGGATCTCCTACTTTGTCATCTTACTGATGCCATAGTCTAGATTAATTAGTTTCTTAAAGTGAGGGTTGATCAAAGTAAGGTTTGGAACAAAGAAAGAAATGTATGAAAACATTTCTCACTTATAATTGCCTATCCAATGGAGTGATTACTCTGGTTCTTGTGATTGAAATCTATCAAAAAGTGTATTTTAAGGATTTTTGTTACTTTGGCACTAAATTTCAGATCCCCCTGGATAGGTAAAACATTATGTATAATGACATGATGGTAGAAGTTTGACAACTGTCTCTCTAAGGAAACAAAATCTGATTTGTATTATTTGTTACTTCTGTGAGGTAAATGCTATTTTCTACCAGATGGTTTGTCAATTTCACACTACCAATGTCATTGAATGTAAAGTTGGAAATGGACGTGTGATAACATATCATATATAGTATCTACATCATACAGATATAATAGATGTAAATAACTGTAGGAGTCTAGATAATAGAATGTCTATGAGTTTTGAATATTTATTAACTTTATAAAAACTACACAAATATTAACTTATGTAATTTACTTTTTAATAATGGTCATCTTTAAGAATAGGATCATAATATTTCTGAAAATTTTGGTGTTAGCTGCTTTTAGCTCACCACAGCCTATATTCATAAAGGATAATTTGAATATTTCTAACAGGTCTTTCTACTTTAAATTATCTTCCAGGTTATAGCCCTACTCATAATTTATAATATTTCTTATTCTCGGGGTTAAACCTTTATATGTCTGGGATAAAATATAAGTTAGCCCTTGAACATCCCAGCAATTAAGGGTGCTAGTCCCCCACACAGTTGAAAATCTTCATATAACTTTTGAATCTCTAATTGCCTTACCAATAAATTAATTAACACATATTTGTGTACATTACATATTGTATTCTTACAATAAAGTAAGGTAGAGAAAAGAAAATGTTATGAAAGAAATCATAAGGGAGAGAAAATATATTTACTATTCTTTAAGTGGAAGTGGATCATCATAAACTCTTCATCCTCATTCTCTGCATGTTCAGCAGGCTGGGGAGAAGAGGTGGGATTGGTTTTGCTGTCCAAGGGGTAGCAGAGGTAGAAGATAATCTGTGCACAGACAGTCCTTGAATTACAAACATCTGACTTATGTACTACTTACACTTATGAACAAAGGCTATTACAGTAAGTCCCTGAGTTACAAATATCCTACTGCCATGTGGAGGTTATTTCAGGTAATAGGTAAATATACCTGTTGCAACTTACATACAAACTCAACTGAAGAACGAATCCAGAGAACTTGTCTTGTTTATAACCTGTGATTTTCTGTATAAGTCATCCCACACAGTTCAAACCCATCTTGTTTGAGGGTTGACTGTAGTGTTTTGTCCTAATGAAGTGGCTGGTGGTTTTTAAATATACATCTGAGAAAATCAAATAAACAGATGGTTAATGTAATACTATGAGAGAACGTTTGTTGCTCATGGCACATGGTGGTAGGAAGGCAGAATAAAGGGGCTCTGGCCTCCTGTACAGAGAGCTCATAAATACTCAAAACTTTGACTTCCTAAATTTGCTGTGGACATTGGAGAACATTTTTATTCCCGGACTTTGACTTGAACTAATTATGCTTAGAGGTAAAACAAACAAAGAAGCAAGCAAATACACAATTCTTTTTTTTTTTTTTTGGCCAGGGCTGGGTTTGAACCCACCACCCTTAGCATATAGGAGTGGCACCTGTGGCTCTGCCCCCAAATACATAATTTTTCACACATGGCCAATAAAACAAACCAACGTTCATTCTCTGTAGTCCTTTTTGTTCATGAATTATATCAGAGAAACAGGTTATGACTACAAAAATTATAAACAAATAAAAAAATTACCCAAATGGGAATCAAAGCTTTTTGGAGAGGTAAGGCAGGAAAGATCTATACAAGGATTCCCAGACTCTAAGTTTCTAAATATTTTTTCTTATCTATACTTATTCCTTTTTTTGAGTTTCTAAGGTCAGAAACCAAAGCTTATGCTAAAACAAAAAGAAGTTATGCAAGTACAGAGATTCTTTAAATATAGTTAAGCATACTAAAGAGGGAGTTTATAAGGCCTTATTTGTACAATAGGATCTTTAAATGTACGATTCAGACATAGCAATAATAACTAACTTGCTCAAGTGCAAGTATAGCAAATGACAGCGTGGTTTGCTTTGAAATTGTGTAGTTATCAATCTCTCTCCTCATAGATCTTAAAGTCTGTGAGAATAGAGACTATTTGCTTCTTTTATGATGATTTCCTACAGTTCCTAGTGCAGTGACAACAAAGTTTGCCTAACACAAAAGGTGTTTAATTAATGTTTGTTGGATGAATATGTGTGTGTTACTTTTAACATTATATAATTGAGTTAATGTTGCCTGGATAATATTTCTGCATTTAGTACTTAATGATATAATGACAATGTGCTTAAGTTACCTCCTCTATAAAATCAGGACAATAATAGTACCTTATATAGTTGCTCTGAGGTTTAACTAAGGTGATTAACATAATGTCCTCAGTATAGTGCCTGACGTATGAAAAAGTCTTACTAGATATTAGCTATTATTGTTCTACCCTGTGGTGGAGAGACATTAATATCTTTTTTAATTCTATGGATGATATCATAATAAATGCAATCTTATCCAAAACATTTTAATATACAAATGCTCATCTTTACTAGACACAGCCTGGAGATCTTGATGTTGGCAAAGAGGATAGGGAAAATTTCCCAAATTTGTAAAGTTTTTACCAGCAAAAACTTGGAAAATTATAAAAAATGTTATTTTTTTATTTTCTGAAAACTTAGTGTATAGTATAATAATATGGATATTCAATAAATGCTAAATGAAAACATTTTATATTAATCATCAATGGGAAATAAAATTCTAGGTATGTGTCTCTGAGGTGTTAAGCTTGGTTTAGTCATACAAATGGAGTGTTGTTAAAATGAGTGGAAAAATTGAACTTCTTCATGGTCGTTTGCCAGTTCTTATTTAAATATGCCTTTAAAATTCAGACCATCACCACCTTAGCATTTGACATAATATATTTAGTTGACTTTGATCTATAGCAATAATAATGGCTGAAAATATCACCACCATTATACAATAAATTGTATGTTCTTGTGATATGCCCTTAGGCAGTCTGTCTGCTAAGCAGAACAGCAAATTAGTAGACTTAGATAATCTTCCTTCAGCAGCTTGGTGTTTTTATGTTTTTAATTGTTAAAGCAATTATAGAGCCTTCTGCTAGAACAGCCTCTGTTATGTGGTAGGCAGATATAAAAGATGGTCATTATTTATGTTTAAGTATTGAAATTCATTTGTTTTGTTTGGGAGACAAGAGTTGGAATTCAAATTTAGAATTAAAACATTAAAAAAAAATTTTATGCGGACTTTGGGATTTTCTTTGATTAGCTTTCAGAATGCTGAGGTTGATATTATTTTGTTGACACTGTAAATAAACAGAATTTTGGAGAATATGGAAAAGCTTCCGTTATTTTTGTTTTCTTTTTTGAGAAATCTCACTCTGCTACCCTAGGTAGAGTGCCTTGACATCATGGCTTACATGCAGGCACCCTCAAACTATGGCCCACGGCCTACAGAGGACATTTATCTAGGCTGTGGGGTGTTTTTGCTGCAGCTGCCTGTCCTGCTTAGCAGCTGACTCATCCCCCAGTCCTCCAACAGTCTGAGGGACAGTAAACTGGCACCTTGTTTAAAAAGTTTGAGGACCCTGGACAGCAACCTCAAATTCTTAGGCTTAAGCAATCCTCTTCCCTCAGCCTCCTGATTAACTGGAATTACAGGCCCCCGCTAGGATGCCTAACTAGTTTTTTCTATTTTTAGTAGAGATGGGGTCTTGCTCTTGCTCAGGTTGGTCAAACTCCAGAGCTCAAGCAATCCACCTTCTTTAGCCTGCTGGAGTGCTAGGATCACAGGTGTGAGCCAGCATGCCCCACCAAGCCTCAGTTACTTTCACAGTATTGAGAGATGATCCCTATCTAGCATCCCTATTTATCCCTTCCTATGATCTAGGGAAGTCAGGGTAAATTTCCATCATCAGTGCTATCATCTTTTGCAAAGGTTCATATATACACTTTCTAATTTTTCACAGTTCAATTTTTTTCAAATGGTTTCAAAATTAACAGGGATGTGAATTTAGTATATTATAGCATTGGTGACTACCATTATAAAGAGATTTTTTTACTACCTATAATTTGACTACATTTTTACATCAGTAAATGATGGAAGATATCATTTTGTGATTATCTTTGAGGCTGCATAGTGTTTTGCTTTTCTCAAGTCTGCAGTAGCCTGATTCTTCTTTGCAAACTTCTCTGCAGGTTAGTCATCAAGGAGCCATTACAGCACCATCTTCCTAAAAAGGCAATATGGAATAATCTCTAAAATGTTAAGGAGAGTCTTGTATAATGTTGAATTAGGCTTTAATTGATGATATCCTTGATACAATGTTCAATATTGTATTGAGTACTATGAGGGAATGACAGAAGAAATACAGACAGCCCTATAGAATAAGCCAATGTGACATTTGGTCTAATCAGCATGAGAGCAATGACTCATCATTGTTGTCAGTTCAGTCACGCTCCAGGACATAGGAAAGCCTGATCTTCCTCTCCAGTGGAGAAAGGCCCTATTCTCCATCCCTAACTCTTTCATTAAAAAGGATCAGTGAGTACCTAGTTTTCCTTTGCCATATTTAGGTTTAGTATTTGAGCTTTTAGAATATATCCCAGTTCAAACTTCTTCTTCTTTTTTTTTTTTTTTTTGCAGTTTTTGGCCAGGGCTGGGTTTGAACCCACCACCACCAGCATATGGGGCCAGTGTCCTACTCCTTTGAGCCACAGGCACCGCCTTCAAACTTCTTTAGATTTCTTTTAGTCAATCTAAAGTTTTGATTGACTAAATCAAAGAGTTTTGATTTCTTCTTTTCGACACTGAACATATACTTAGTTCATAATATAGCCATGTGTATTTGTGAGATGTTGCATGAAAAGCACCTGGCTGAATGGCACATAGAACACACTCAGTAAATTCTGATTACTCATGATCATGGCAAGGCCTAAGATCCAGGTATGCTGCGCGTATTCTACGCCTGCTGGCAGGAGCAACTGAAAGCTTAAATGATCCAGTCATGTATCTCTAGATTTTCATCATATGGCTCAGTCTTCATTTCTACCATAAGTTTCAGAAAAATAGCTTTGCTTTATTTTCTCTATGACTGACTGTTTTTTTTTCTTTTTGAGACATTGCTAATAGGTTTTGTTTCCTAAAAATATTTTTTAAACTTCTTTATTTAAATAAAAATTTATTCTGCTTTAAAGATCATGTTCCATTTTAACCAGATCCATGGAAATTATTTTATCACTGAAAAATCTGAAACACAAGCTCCTTCAGTCTTTAATATACATGTGTATTAGGTGAATAAATGAATGAATAGGTAAATAAATAAATAAACAAATGAACAAATGAATGACTGAATGAAGAGTTAATAAGGATTCTCAACTCTTTCAGATTCTATTGAATTTGTTTATACGTATCTTATAAAAAACATAAAGTATTACTTTACTTTTCTTAAAATGCTATATATGTAAGAGCCTTATGAATAGGAAATATCATCATAATCTTTATCTGTATATAGAAAAAAGGTATTAGTTGTTCGTGAGAAATGACCAGTCTATTCAAGCCAAACAGTCTACTAATTAGCATATTTTAACTGAAGTATTTTGTATGGCTTTGGAAAAATTGCTTAACCTTTGGGTTTCAGTTTCCTTGTACACTCGATCAGCTCATTGAATAAGGCAATTTCTCAGAAACAGTTTAGCTTTAAAAACATGAACCTATAAACAGAAGAAGAAAAGCATTCAAGTAAACCATGTAAGAGAAGAAATGTTCCTATAGATATCAATATGATAGAATGAGTTTTTACTGAAGTGTTATGTATATGAGTTGAATATAGTCCAGTGAAAAGAATTAACGCAGAATCTGAGACTCAGAGTTAAATGACTTGCCGAAACCAGAAACATGACTAGAGAAAATGACTGTACGAGAAAATGCAGAGGTAGTGAGGTGAGTAAAATAACTTATATCTGTTAAGACTCTTTGGAGGAAGGAAAATATTCAATGAGGATTAAATGAGAAAGGAAATCAATCACCTCACGTAACTGTAAAGTTTGTCGATTGGTCTGGTCTAAGGGAGACTTGATCTTACAGCTCTAAAGATTCTAGAAATGGTTCAGGTTTTGTTTATCTTTTTCCTTGGCTTTGGGTTTCCCTAACAGTCCTAGATACCCTATTTGATGTTAATGAAATGAATTCTGAATTTCAAATTGCACATTTCACATTTCACACCTATGTAGTCAAGAAGGAATGGTAGCATCATGGAAGTAAATTACCCTACAATGCTGTGATAAATGTCTCTTCACATTTCCTTAGCTTTATATCAGTTACATGTTGCTGTATGAATCAATCATTGCAACAGTGGAATGAGATACTTGATAATTTTAATTTATTCAAGGTCCATCCTCATAGCCTCATTGACTAAGAATCAGGAAGAGATGATTGTTCAAAGAGAATTCAGAACATTTTCAAGAGAGAGTAATAGGTAAAAGGAGAGACAAAAACACATGAATATCAAGTAAGTGATTTTTGTAATTAATTTTCTTCATCAAACATTTTCTAAGTAAGAACTATTTAACAGGCATCATTAGAAACGAAGGTACAATCAATACTCACAAATCTGTAGCCTTTATATATACCAACAATAGTCAAGCTGAAAAAATAGACAAGGACTCTATTCCATTCACAGTGCCAAAGAAGATGAAATATTTGGGAGTTTACCTAACAAAGGACATGAAAGATCTCTATAAAGAAAACTATGAAACTCTAAGAAAAGGAATAGCTGAAGATGTTAACAAATGGAAAAACATACCATGCTCCTGGCTGGGAAAAATCAACATTGTTACAATGTCTGTGCTACCCAAAGCAATATACAGTTTTAATGCCATCTCTATTAAAGCACCACTGTCATACTTTAAAGACCTCAAAAAAATAATACTTTGTTTTATATGGAATCAGATAAAACTGCAAATAGCCAAGACGTTACTCAGAAATAAAAACAAAGCAGGAGGCATCATGCTACCAGACCTCAGATTATACTATAAATCGATATGATCAAAACAGCATGGTACTGGCACAAAAACAGAGAGGTAGATGTATGGAACAGAATAGAGAACCAAGATATGAACACAGCTACTTACCATCATTTGATCTTCGATAACCAATTAAAAACATTCAGTAGGGGAAAGACTCCCTATTTAACAAAGGGTGCTGGGTGAACTGGCTGGCGACCTGTAGAAGACTGAAACTGGACCCACACCTTTCACCATTAACTAAGATAGACACACTGGATTAAAGATTTAAACTTAAGACATGAAACTATAAAAATACCAGAAGAACGTGCAGGGAAAATACTTGAAAAAATTGGCTTGGAAGAATATTTTATGAGGAGGACCCCCTGGGCAATTGAAGCAACAGCAAAAATATATTACTGGGACCTGATCAAACTAAAAAGCTTCTGCACAGCCAAGAACACAGTAAGTAAAGCAAGCAGATAGCCCTCATAGTGGGAAAAGATATTTGCAGGTTATGCCTCCAACAAAGGTTTAATAACCAGAATCCAGGGCAGTGCTTGTGGCTCAACAGAGTAGGGCGCTGGCCCCATATGCCAGAGGTGGTGGGTTCAAATCCAACCCTGGCCAAAAACTACAAAAATAATAATAATAAATAACCAGAATCCACAGAGAACTGAAACGTATTAGCAAGAAAAGAACAAGGGATCCCACCTCAGGGTGGGCAAGGGACTTGAAGAAAAACTTCTCTGAAGAAGACAGGTGCATGGCCTACAGACACATGAAAAAATGCTCATCATCCTTAATCATCAGAGAAATGCAAATCAAAACCATCTAACTCCAGTAAGATTAGCCCATATTCCAAAATCCCAAAACCATAGATGTTGGTGTGGATGTAGAAAAAGGGAATACTTCTGCCTAGCTGGTGGGAATGCAAACTAATACATTCCTTTTGGAAGGATGTTTGGAGATCACTTAGGCATCTAAAAATAGACCTGCCATTCAATCCTTCAATTCATCTATTAGGTATAGATTCAGAGGACCAAAAATCGCTTTATAAAAAAGAATTTGCACCAGAATGTTTATTGTAGCCCAATTCATAATTGCTAAGTCATGGAAGAAGCCCAAGTGCCCATCGACCCATGAATGAATTAATAAATTGTGGTATATGTATACCGTAGAATACTACACAGCCACAAAGAAAGATGGAGACTTTGCCTCCTTCATGTTTACATGGATGGAGCTAGAACATATTCTTCTTAGCAAAGTATCTCAAGAATTGAAGAAAAAGTATCTAATGTACTCAGCCCTACTGTGAAACCCAATTTATAGCTTTCATATGAAAGTTATAACCCAACTATAGCCCAAGAAGAAGGGGAGGGCAGGGGATGGGGTGGAGGGAGGTTAATTGGTGGGACAACACTTATGGTGCATTTTACAAGGCTACATGTTCAATCTATGAAGTATAGAATATAAATGTCTTAACGCAATAACTAAGAAAATGCAGTGAAGACTATATTAACCAGTTTGATGAAAGTATTTCAAATTGTATATAAAACCAGTACATTGTACCACATAATTGCATTAATGTACACAGCTATGATTTAATAAAAAAGAGAGAGAGAGAGAAAAACTAAGGTACAAAGAAGAAGGCAGGCAATGAAACCCATAGTGAGATGCAATGTGATACGTATGCTAAGTTCTCTGGGAGTAAAACAACAGAATCTCATCTGTGGGGTGGTACCTGTGTCCCAGTTCTAGGTGTAGTAACTCATACTTAAACTGTAAAGAGGTTTAATAACCTCTCAAGGTAACATTAATAACTAGAGCAATCAAGCAATCATATTATATAGCCTTTACTACTTATCTACCTTATATAAGGAAAGGTAAACTTATTGCAAGGAGACCAGGTAGCTTATACATTCCAAGAAGGAGATGGAGAACCAGGCCTTGGACAAGAATAACAACTAGACTCTAGCATCGAGGATTTCAGTAGGAAAGATTCATTCATTTAAAAGACTTCTTGTAACTGCTATGAGAGTGATTGTGGGCATCCTGACCACTGGACAGTGATGAAAGAGCATTGAGGAAAGTGAGTAGGCATCAAAAATACTCTCATAAAAGGGTGAGCCTTGAGTTGAGTAGAGAGGGAGATATAAGTAAGGGGTAAGGACAGTCCATAAGTAAGAAAGAGCATTTGAACCTGGAAACATAGATAAAGTTATATTCAGGAACCATCAAATCATTCGATTAGGTTTTGGAGTACATGTGGACTAATAAGTTAACTTGGAGTATTGACCTTGTGAAGTAAGCAGGTGACTGATTATGAAGGAGCATTCATGTAATGGAAGGAATTTGAACTTCCTTTTTACAAATATAAGGTAATCCATTGAAGGATCTAAAAATAGAAGTGAGAAAGTGATTGATTTTAACGTGTGTGGTTGGTAATGTGAAGATAACTGATGAGGGAACAGAAACAAAAAATAGGTAGAAAATAATTGATATCAAAGAATTTGAGGTTGCTGTGAACTGTGAGGATTGATGATGCCCCAGCACTCTGCCAGGGTGACAGAGCAAGACTTTGTCTCAAAAAAAATTAAAAAATAAAAAGGAGAGAGAGAAAGAGTTAGTGTGAGGAAGAGAATATAGCAAGACAAGTGGGTGGAAAATCAGAATTAAGTTGTGTTATCTCAAAATTATCAAGCAAAACAATGCCAAATGCCACCAAGAGTTTCAAAAAATGCAGAAAAGTAACTGTTGAATTTGGCAAACACATAGATCATTAGTGATATTGAGGAGATTCTCTGTATTGGTGAGAACACAAATCAGATTAGGATATAAGGAGGTGAGGACATCAAGTGTTGACTAATCTTTCTTGGTTCTTTAAAGACAAGTAAAAGAGGATGATAAGACAAAGCAAGGGGAAATGAGGATTATTTAAATGGCAAATATTTGACAATAATTATATATTGTGTTTTTTAAAAAAGTTTTGAGAAGAGGAGAATGATCATAGAAAGGATAGAAGATAATTGGTGAAGAGAAGTTCAAGAGATGGAGAGGACAGGATGACAGGGGCAGGGTTAGACTTGAACAGAGAGAGAGACATCCTTATTTCAGGCCACAAGTCATCAACATTTGGCTCCACTGTGATTCTAGACTTTGCTCTCTAAAGAAGAAATTTCTGAGCATGAAAACAGAATTGTAAAAAATCCATAATAGAGGATTTATAGGTTATATGTAGTAGTAATAGTCATCATTGGAAGATATTAATGTTGTATTAGCCAGAGTGGAACATTTTGTAACTTCCTTTAGAAAGTTCTATTTCTGAAGTGGGCTATAGGCATAATGGGAATTTTCACTCTTAATGTTTACAATTTTTTGAAGAACAGGCTGGTCTGATTCTCTCCAGATGCTGTTTTCTTCCTTTTCTAATTAAATCCAGATGCATGTTCCAGCTTGAAAAAAAAATAGATATGCTAAGTATTTCAGTGTAAATTGTAAGGAAAATTGTTTACTTCTATCTTTGACATTCACCAAAAGAAAAAAAAATCAAGTATTTATTTTGTTATTGGCTGCACCTGTATTTTAGAGAGTGTGCAGCTGTGTAAGAGAAAAATAAATAGAAAAAATAAAAACTTCATAATTTCATTGAATTAGAAACACATGTTTTAAGAAAATAGTTTGGGCTTGTTTAAGAGAACTTCCTATTCCTCCATTGTTTCCTTCCAGCAAGTTGATGTTTAGCAATGAGTTTCAATGTCTTGTTTTGTCACTGGAATGGAAAGAGGTTTAATAGAGAATTAAATGAACCTGTGAGAGTCTTGTCTCTTCTTTAAGTTTGAATAATTTAATTTCTGTATGGCTGCCTTCTAATAACAATGGTTTTTAATTATTCTCTTTCTTACTAAACTGTTCTTTGTTGGTTCTATTTTAAAATTTCTATGCTCTTCTTTTTCTGATTATTGTTATTTTTTATATTTCCAGAGACTTACAAAGTGGTTCCTTTTAGGCCACTGCTTTCAGCTACCTCAACATCTGGCTTTATAGCTTCCTCTAATGGCCTTTCCTCCTAAAACCTTTGGTATAACTTTTCCATTAGGCTGCTCTGGATACTAAGCTACAAACAATCTTTCTGGTCATCATGATATCATAGTCAGTTATATTTTCATGGCACTTGACAGTTTACAAATGATCAGTATATATTGTCTCAGTTTATTCTTCAAACAAGACTTTCATATTCAAAGGCCATGTGATGATTCCAATTTTGTGAAATTTCCTGGAAATGGTACTGGCTGACTGGTACTGATCTGAGTTATAATCCAAGGCATGACACTAACTTTGTGACTCTTTGTTTTAATAGTAAAATGTACTATTGAGTTAAAATCAATTATTACTTGAAATCCTTTCAGTCATATAATCATTGTTTACAAATTAATATTATTTTTAGTCACCAGATGTAGATTGTTTGAATCACCCAAGAGTATTTGGAGAATGCTGCCTATGGTGTATATCTTTCTAGTTTCCCCATCACTTTCCATGAAGGAAAAGTCCCTGGAGATTATGCTTTAAATGTTTCATCAGATTCCTTTCTTCACTAGTTATGTTTAATAGAAGGTAATAAAACAAAGCATTAGGAGCAGAAATAGCAAGGGTATGACTTGTGGCCAGATCTAGACTGTAACTACGTTTTTGCACTCACAATATTCTTGATAGTGTTGAATTAGATACTAAAGTTAATAAATTAGAGGATTTCACATAAAAGCTGGATTTTTTTCTATACAAAATCTGAATGAACCATGGCAGTGACTAGCCAGAGCCGTGTGGGGAATTTTTTTTAAGATACAGCATGGAGTCTCCAGTTGGCCTTTGTCCTATTAATCAGTGGGGTTTGTAGGCTCTTTGATTTACATCTAGAGTTAAGTAAGTTGCAAGAGGATATCAACCTTTGACAGAAATAAAACCCAGAACTTTGTTTTCTAGGTTTTGCCTTACATGACTCAGTATTGACCATGATTTGACATGGGAAGCCATGTTCCACATTATTTTGTCACATGATTCATTGGAAAGTCTCTGTTCTTGTCTTAATTATTCTTTTATTTTTTGAATATTAAGATACTCATTTGGAAAACAAGGTAAACTCACTGCAGGTATTCCTACACACTGGACCTTTATAGTGAGAGCTCTAACCCACCAGAACTGCTGCCATATATCTTTTGTTTACCATTTTCTCATCCCAGTCAGCTAATGATTATAGAACTCAAATGGGGTTCATATGTTCCTCAAAGTCTCTTTTATATTTTGAGGTGCTATTCAGAAGGATGGAGCATTATCTTTATCTGATTGACCATATACTTTTAAATATGGAAATCTCCATACTTTTTAATAGGAAGTCACCTATTGATATATTTTGGTTGTGTGTGTATGATTACATTGCCTCCTGGGGATCCTTCATTGAATATGATAGGACAGAAGCTTCAATATGAAAAAACATTTGCTCTCTTCATTTGGAGATAAACCCTCTTTACTTTTACTCTTGAGTAATTAAGCCTCTCCCACTCCTCAGTGGGAAAAGTATTAGTGATTTAGGCTGTTGGTTTTATGGTTATGAGGATTTATTGTGAAAGGAAAAGAAGAAAAGACAGTTTAATGAAGAAATTTTATGAGATTAGAGAATGAGCACTAAGAAAAGATGGGAAAGAAAGATGAGTCTTGTGCTCTTGCCTGCGTGTGTGCATGTGTGTATGTGCACTCATACACATATAGCCTAGGGTTGGGGAACCAACTCTCCCAGTTTCCCTGAGATTGGTTTCCTGCTATATGCAACATTCAGAGAAGCACTAGGTAAAGTGGCACAAGTGTTCTCCCTAACTAACCATAAATGCAGCCAGATTTTCCTTTCTTGGAGTCCAGACATCCTTTATGACTCTCCCCATTTTCATAGCTTCTGGCTGCTTTTCCTCTTGCTTAGCCCTAATCTATTCCTATCCCAAAATATTGATACTATATATTATCAAATTATTAATAATTGTCCAGAGGATCTGACTCATCTCAAATATGATCCCTCAAAATCTTACATTGAGCTAGTACAAATTTAATGGTCAGGAGACATAATTCTAGATCTGGGCACCTGGGTTTGAAACTGAGCTTGTCATTTGGCAGATGGGCAAGAGATATCAGTCTTATTTTCTCAACTGGAAGATGGAAATAACAATACTTACCTACCTCATGGGGTATATATGCTAAATGAGGTAATAAATATGATGAATGTGAAACAGGGCCAGTAATCCAGTACACGCCACATGCATTACTTATTCTTATACAAAAAACAAGTGATTTGAGCTTAACTTTCTGAAACAATTTCTGTAGATTTTGTTTTTTTTTCTTTTGCTTTACCTCTGACTCTAAAGTCTTTTGTTGTGAATGTGTTTAGCTCATTAATTTCTCTATTTTTACAAATATTTTTGTTTGAATTTTACTTTTAAATTTTATTTTCTTAAAGAATTTTAAAAAGAATAAACTAAATTACACAAGGCTGTATTCATTCATAGGAATATAGTTTCTTCAATGGGCAAAATTTCTAATTGCAAAGAGAGAATGTATAGGAATATAACTATTCAAGACTAAAGAATTGTGATGTATCATAACAGCAAATAGACTTACACCTGCCTATTAAAAGCAACAGCAAACAATCCTTTCACATTTGGATAGTGAATGTCCTTTCCTGAGACACAGATAATCATTATAGGATATGTGTATTGAAATCAATTAAGAATAAGTCATGGGGAGGGGTCAAGATGGCCGACAGGCACCAGTCTCTGACAGAAGCTCCTGTTCAGAGGAAAGGATAAAGTCCGGAGAAACTCCCAACAAAGTCGAAAATTGGGAGCCCAGCTGAGAGAGAAGAGTGATACCGGCAGGACACCTCTTCCGAGACAGGCGGAGACTCCTAGAGGACAATCCACAGGTACATAAATCACCCCAAAGGAATAGCGCCCATCCTCTTCCCCAGGAAAGGT
>CAUYQV010041552.1:0-110958 GCA_963574575.1 Galagoides demidoff
ACCTCCAACTCCTGGGCTCAAGCGAGTCTCCTGCCTCAGCCTCCCAAGTAGCTGGGACCACAGGCGCCCGCCACAACGCCCGGCCATTTTTTGGTTGCAGCCATCATTGTTGTTTGGCGGGCCGGGCTGGGGATTCGAACCCACCACCTTAAGTGTATGTGGCTGGCGCCTTAGCCGATTGAGCCACAGGCGCCAAGCCCAGACTAGAATATTCTTTACTTCTGTCACATTTTCACAAGTAACTTTGCCTACCTAATCATATTTCAGTTCATCTTTATTACACATTCATTGCTTCCTATGTTTTCCACATTTCTCTGTGAATGCCCATCAATAACCAGTTGGATCCAAAAGCAGAAACATTTATAATGCAGGATTTTTTGTTGTTTCATGTGGACTATAGGTTTCATGAGAGCAGGAATTTTTATCTGTTGCTTACTGCTCTTGCATCTTCAGACCCTAGACAAATGCCTGGCACACAGGTAAAATATAAATAAATGTAACTGAAAGAACGCGTGATTAAAGGAGAGAAGGCACAGAAAGCCTCAACAGACAAATCTAAAATAGTAGAATCTAACTCATTTACATAAAAAGAGACCCAAACCCGATAAACTAAAGTAGCTCGTTTAACATCACAAACATCATCTGTGGCATTACCCGAGTTCCTTATTTTCTTGTTATTAAGCAGGCACACCAGAATCTATGATGAGACATGCGTCATCCTCCGATTTTTTCAGTTTTACTTGACTAACAGGGACAATCCATATTGTTTTAACACGTTCTGAGATAGCCTTTCTTCACGTTTACAGAAAGGACCAATCCCAGTGTGCAATGCAAACAATGCGTTAAAAGTCTCTTGGAAACCACCCGTCCCAGCATGCCATTCTCCCGAGCAATCTCGGAAGTGGGTTTGCGAGACGCCGGTGCGTTCTGGGAATTATAGTCTCTCGGGACCGGCCCCGCCTCCCATGCAGCTTCCGCGGCCTACGTCTGGAGAAAACGCCCCAGGGTGGATTAGCGTGGCCCGAGCCCTCGAGAGCGGTGCCACCCCACAACCTTCGCCCCCTGCCCGGTAGCCGGCTCCGCCTCTTCCCTAATCTTTTCCCCAGTCCAAAATGGCGGCGGAGGTGGATTTTGGCGACCTGGAGCTGTTTGAGGCGTTTGACCACCCGGAGGAGTCGATTCTAAAGCCCGTTCACACTCGCTTCAAGGACGATGACGGTGACGAAGAGGATGAGAATGGTGTCGGCGACGCGGAGCTGCGGAACCGCCTTCGGCAGTGCGAGGAGACCATCGAGCGGCTCCGCGCGGAGAATATCCTTCCTGTCCTCCGGGTCCTGTCATCTCGGCGTGGGGTCGGGGCAGCGCCCCGCCAAGGCGCGGGTGGAAATTCCAAGAGGGCAAGAATTCGAAGTAATTTCTCGCGTACCACTGGCGGGCTGAGAATGTAGGGCTCCGGTTGCGCAAGCTGTGTTGGGGCCTCGGCGCAAACGTTTTCCCTTGCGGGAATTAGTCTCCTGACTAGACCCGCTCCTCTTACCCGCCAACCGGGTGCGGTTTCTTCGGATTATTGTAGACTTCTCAACTGTTAGAGTGTAGACAGGCAACCACTTCTCTTCCTCTCCTTGAGATCATGATCCGATTTCGTATTTTGCAACCAAACGCAGGTTAATGCTGTCGTATTGTAGGTTAGGAGATACTAATACTTAGACCTTGGATCACTTTTTATGACGGGGAAAGATCTTGTCCTAGGATGCAGAGTTGGGGGCCTAAAGGACTCGTGGCATGCAAAGAGAAGTGGTTAACAGCTTGATTAAATTTTGGGATTAATTTTAGACTAGCGTCTGTGGTGAAGATACATTGCAACCCTTTGGGGAAAACGCGCCAAATAAGTTTCTGTTTGACTTGAGTTACATAAGTACAGATTTTTTGTGGATTTGCTGGTATGTTTGTTTACACTCCCAGTGTTTTTAAAACTATAAAGAGGGTACCTCAAAAAAAAATGTATACACATTTTAAGAAAAAAAAAAACTATTATTTTTCATGCAAGTCACGTTTGACATCTGCAATTGGTGCTCAACATGACTTTTGTAAATTCATCTGTTGTAATTGGTGTATATTGAGTATTCACAATTTTCTTTTTTTATTTTTGAGACAGAGTCTCATTTTGTTGCCCTCAGTAGAGTGCTGGTGACTTTATAGCTCACAGTAACCTCCAACTCTTTTTTTTTTTTTTTTGAGACAGAGCCTCAAGCTGTCAGCCTGGGTAGAGTGCTGTGGCATCACAGCTCACAGCAACCTCCAACTCCTGGGCTCAACAAGTCTCCTGCCTCAGCTTCTCGAGTAGCTGGGACAACAGGCACCTGCCACAACACCCAGCTATTTTTTGGTTGCAGCTGTGATTGTTGTTCGGTGGGCCAGGCTGGATTTGAACCCACCACCTTAGGTGTATGTGGCTGGTGCCTTAGCCACTTGAGCCACAGGCACCGAGCCAACCTCCAACTCTTGAACTCCAGCGATTCTCTTGCCTCAGCCTCCCAAGTAGCTGGACCACAGGTGCTAGTCATAGTGCTCAGCTATTTTTAGAGACAAGGTCTTGCTCTGGCTCAATCTGGGTCTTAAACCTGTAAGCTGAGGCAATCCACCCGCCCTGGCCTTTTGAGTGCTAAGATTACAGGTGTGAGCCACTGTGCCCGGACTGAGTATTACAATTTTAATACAGTTTTTTCCTTTCTTAAAATGTGCATGCATTTTTTTTTTTTTGAGGCAGAGTCTTAATTTGTCACCCTCGGTAGAGTACCGTGGCGTCACAGCTCACAGCAACCTCCAGCTCCTGAACTTAGGCAATTCTCTTTCCTCAGCCGCCGAAGTAGCTGAGACTACATGTGCCTGACGCAACGCCCAGCTATATTTGGCCGGGGTCAGGTTGAACCCGTCACCCTTGATATATGGGGCTGGCGCCCTACTCACTGAGCCACAGGCACCTCTCAAAATCTGTGTACATTTTTTTTGCACCCTGTAAGTGCAGCTGATTTTGGCTTAGTTAGTTTTCCTTTTCCTCTGTAAAGAGCTCTAAAAGTGCTTGGTTGAAAAGCTTTTAAGGTTTTTGAAGTCTGATTTTTCTTTTACAGGTTGATTTTTCATCAACATTTTGTTTTTTTGTTTTTTTGTTTTTCTTTTTGTGATGGAGCCTCAAGCTATCCCCCTGGGTAGAGTGCCATGGCATCACAGCTCATAGCAACCTCCAACTCCTGGGCTCAAGCGAGTCTCCTGCCTCCACCTCCCAAGTAGCTGGGACCACAGGCACCTGCCACAACGCCCGGCCATTTTTTAGTTGCAGCCATCATTGTTGTTTGGCGAGCCCGGGCTGGGGATTCGAACCCACCACCTTAGGTGTATGTGGCTGGCGCCTTAGCTGATTGAGCCACAGGTGCCACCCTTTATTGAGGCCTTTTAATGACTATCTCCTTTGATCTTTAAAACAACACCATGCCTAAAGTTCTGCCGTTATCCCCATTTTGTAGATGGGGACACTTAGGTCCAGAGCAGTGAGGAAACCTGACCAGGGCTCCCACCAGGGCCTGAGCAGCTCATCACATGAACCCCGGGACCCCGGGAGGCTGCATGGAGACACCTTGCTGCCCAGAGGGTGTTGACTGTGGGCGGTTTGTCCCCCTGCAGACTCCTCTCCAGCTTCTTTCTGGGGGATTATCAATTATCATTTTCTTTTTAAAAAACCTTGTTTCTCCTTCTAGTCCATTGTCATTTAGGAAACCAGATGGATGAGACTGTTAGGGTTTTGTGTAAACCAAGGGCAGGTAGTGCTGCAGGAGGCCTGGGATCCATCAGTGGCTGCGAGTGAGACTCTCATGCAGCTGTGTCATGTTTAATCCGGCTGTTTAGAGGTGACTTCCTTTCTGGTTTATGACTGTCCAAAATCCAATGCAGAACATTCTGGTTTTGACAGCAGTGAGGACTGCATACTCACACCCAGCCCTCTCTTTGGGTCTGGCAGGCATCTGCCCTGTGCAACTTAGGGGCCATTTTCAGGTGTGCAGCCAGCCAGGGCTTGCAGGCGATGCCTCCCTCACCAGAGACAGCCAGCAGGCAGAGCCCGGGAAGCCCTGCAGGCCGATGGTGGCTGCTATGGTAAACTGTAAGGGTAGGGAGGATGTAGGTGAAGAGGTTTAAAAGACAAAGGTTTCAACTGGGCAGGATTCCAGGTAGTGCCACAGATATACCTTGGATGATGAAACTCGGGAGGTGAGGACTGGGACAGTGAGAGTCTGTGGGGCAAGCTGGGCTGTGGCTTCACAGTGTGCACCCAGGTGACAGTTGCTCAGTGTTCATCTGAATAGCTCAGAGAGCTCTGCGTTTTGTGGGCTTCTGTATTTACCTTCTCTTCTACGATAAAAGAAGTTCTGAGAAGAAGCTGTTGGGCCGACGCTGCTCCTCTGGTGGGGGATACCCCAGGCAGGGGAGCTCATGAAAACCAAGGCCTGGTGCTGCCTTTAGCTGAGGGAAGGACCCCCCCCCCCCGCCCCAACCAAACACACACACACACACACACATCCTTGGGCATTTTCAGCATGGCTTTCACATCTGCAAAGCACCTTTGTAAGCCTGGTTGTGTCCTATGCCCCTGGTCCTGTTTTTTTAAAACTTTAAATCAGTTCACTTATTTTTACTTAAGTGTGTTGATGCCTAAAAGACTAAAGTGTTGCTGCAGTTGGAAAACGGATGTTACCTGTGACAAACAGCACAATGGATGGGGACCTCTGACTAAATTTTAGCTCAGATGTTCTACCCATGTGAACTCTCTGCTGCTGTAAGCTGTGCCCAAGGCCACCTGCCCCCCGAAACAGCAGTAGTGGGAAGGAAGCTCCCCGACTCTCATCCCTTAATATAATTGACAGGCTGGAAAGAAAATTGAAAAGGGCCAGCAGTGGCTAAGACCGTCATGCCATCCAGCACCCCCAGAAGCAGAGGCAATGTGTCCGCCCTCAGCCTGTTTCTAGAGGCGGCAGATTCTGGGGATTTGAGGACGGGCCCTCTTGGGAGAGAGCAGAGGAATGGACAGCTATCGGGGCTGGGAGCCTGCTTCATGGAAGCAGGAGGTGACCCCAGCAACGGGGCCACCCTTCCCCCACATAGTGTTGCTGTGTTGCCTGGAGACCCCTCCCTGGGGGCAGGCTGGCATCTGCTAAGTGTGGGCTGTTCTCCAAGGAGTCGCCAGGATGGCGTGTCCCACTGGGACCAGCTATTCTTGCCATGTGGGAAATAAAGGTGTGTGAGGCTTCACCTTCAGGTCTTGGTTTTTTTGTGGGGAGAGAGGGCAGGGAACCAGTATAGACACACCCCAGATGGAGAGCAGGGAAGACAGCTGTGTGTGCATGCAGCGTCTGAGCCAGGGCAAACCCGGGTTGGCCCCTACCATGTGGAGCAGGGCTCTCCTTCAGCCTGGTCCATGGCAGAGGCAGAGGGCCCTCCAGTGTGTGCCTGAGTGCTGAGGAAGGTGCCCCCTCTCCTCTTGGTCAGCCCAACTCCCAGCTCTGAATCCAGTGTGTATGTGACTGTCCCAAGGCTGCCATAACAAATAGCCACAGCCCATGTGGCTTAAAAGAACAGGAATCTGTCCTCTCCCAGCCCTGGAGCCCAGAAGTCCAGAATCAAGGTGTCTGTGGAGCTCCACTCCCCTCAGGGCTCCAGAGAGGGCCCTTCCTTGTGTGCTTCAACTTTGAGGCTGTGGTCTGTGGCCACATCACCCTACCCGTGCCTTTGTCCCCACCTCACTTTCTCTGTTCTGTGTCTCCTTTTTATCCTTTATAAGGTTGCCATTGAATTAGGGTCTCTCACTCTGTGTGGCTGTGTCTTAACTTGGTTATACCCACAAAGACCCTCTTTCCAAAGAAGGTCACGTTCATAGGTCCCACTTGCCCAGTTGCCTGTAACAGTGGGAAGACAGGGGTGGTGGTCTGGGTGCAGGATGACGTCCCAGGGCAGGTGGTGTATGAGCAGAGTCAGGCTCAGTCTCCACAGCAGCCTGGGTGTGGGGGGGGTGCAGAGGCAACTTCATTTGACAGATAAGAATGCTGAGGCCTCCAGATAGACAAGGGGCCGTCTAGGTGTCCAGGCCATGGGTAGTGAGCAAGGAGCAAATGCTCCTTGGGAGGCCCCCATGGGAAGAGATGTGTCCTACTTCCTCCTGGAGGAATATTTATCTAGAGAACTCTTTCACGACAGCCACCCCACCAGGCACAAGCCCCTCGCCTTGGCATCCGTGGCTTCATCCTGGGTTTAGCATCCCAGACCTTCATCCTGGGTTTCCTGACTCCAAGTCATGAGCAGGCCCCTCTTGCCCCTTGGCTCCTGCATCCTGCTAAGGTGGCTGGCCTGACCTGAGTGAGTTGGACATGTGCACCTGGGGCCTAGTCACAGCTCCCCCCTCGAGAGGCTGCCAGGCTCCCACCTGGACCCCTGGGATTCAGCTAGGAGAGAAGTGCTATGATTGCATCAGACATGTTTACCTGGGAACTGAAAATCATTCTTAAAAAGAGGCTCTCTGAAAAAAGTCAGGAGAAACAAAATACCATCCATCTCCCATCAGGGGCTAATGACTCTGCCCCTCCCCCAGGGCAGCTCCCCACCACTTCCAAGCAGGAGGAGCCTCTGCAGCCTGTGGCCTCCCCTGCCCAGGCAGGGACCACCCAGGCAAGGGACTACAAATAGCAGCTGACTGGGTTCAGATGCCCAGGGCCGGCTGACTTGCTTTGTGTGTGTGTACATGTGTCTGTGCACCTGTGTCTATATGTGTCTGTGCTTATGTGTGTGTGTGTGTACCTGTTGCCCATGCACGTGGTCCCTGTGTACATGTGTGTCTGGGGAAGGGTCAGTCATCGTGGAAGAGGAATGCAGGACCGTTGTTTCACTGCTGTGTGTCAGCAACTGACACAGAGGTGACCACAGTTGACCCTTATGCCCCAGGCTGCCTGGTAGCTGCCAGGGCTGTGACTGCCCTTGACAGGTCCAGGAGAGGTGAGCTGTTTGATGATCAAAGAGGAAGAAGGGATAGGCGGCAAGGGCTGCCCTGAGTGTTGGGCGTGGGGGCACCTTGTGTGCTGCCTCATGAGACCCGTCTCTTGGGAGGATGTGGGAACCAAATGACATTGAGGAAGGATGCTGGTGAGGCTGCTGGCACCTGCTAGTAGTGTCTGCCACTGCCTCTGCTGTTTGATATATGAACAGTCCCCGTGACCTGCAGGGGTGGCAGCTTCTCTTCCCCAGGTGCCAGGCTTGGGAACAGCCAAGCTGCAGTGTACCTGTAGCCTGCCTCACCCAAGCCAAGCACACAGCAGGACCTTACCCTTGTCCTGGCCACCAAACCCTGCCCCCATGCCTCTGAGGCACCCGGGACAGCTGCATTAGCTGTCTCCTAAGCCTGGAAGCTCCTGAAAAGGGCCTGATGCTAAGACACAGGGCTGGGAGGCCAAGGCTGTGATCAGCCTGGTGGGAAGGCCAAGGCCGGGGCTGTTCCAAGCTACTGGAGGTCTGTGCCCTCGGGAGGCCACAGCCCCATGAGGGAACCCCACCGGCCCTGGGGACCCCACCAGCCCCAGGACCCACAGCAGTAGGCACTTGGCTGCTCTTGGGCTATTTCTCGAGCTGGTTCTGACTCCCGGTCACCTCCCCTTTCTAACTGTTTTTGTCTCATGGTGCTTACTTGGCTCTTCACCTGTTTGAAGCCTCTTATTCTGCTGTTGTCGCCTTCCCTGTCTTAAAAACTTTCATTCTCTGGTGGCGCCTGTGGCTCAGGGAGTAGGGTGCTGGCCCCATATACTGGAGGTGGCAGGTTCAAGCCTAGCCCAGCCCCAAACTGCAAACAAAACAAAACAAAAACTTTCATTCTCACTGGGGGGATGTGACTCTAACATGATGCTGATTTCCTCTCTTGCTTTAAGGCTGTTATGAAATTCTCCCTTTAAAACTCCCGCGTGGTTGGTTTCCCTTCCCTGCTTTGACTTTGGGTCTCCAGAGAAAGCTTTAGCTTCTCCTTCGTATTGCAGAAAATGTCAAATACCTACAAAGATGCGAAAGGTGCCCCCACCCTGTGATAATTTACTTTTATAATACTTTATATAATTTTAGTTGGCTTTCCATGGCAGCCAATCCCAGGTGTCACCCCCCCCACCCCTGCAGCCATTGCATACACCTCGCAGCGGCTGCCTTTCTGCATGTTCTGTCACCACCTTCATGGCTGGAGGGGCCCTTGTTTCCCCTGGCAGGGCTAGGGGCTCCCCAAATTCATATGACAGTTCTCACACAGGGACCCACCTACCAGCATTAGATAGTAGGAGTTGGGAAGGTTCTAGAAAGGGAAATCTGGGAAGATGGCAGACTGGTAGCAACCCTTGGCAGAGGTTCCTGAGCAGAGAAAGAAAACTGGACAGAATCGGACTCTATGAAGCCAAAGGTGGGGAGCTGAGCCAAGAAGGAAGTTTGGCAGGCTGTAACTCCAAGGAAGTGCATTAAGGAAAACAAATTTCAGGTACAAAACCTATCGTGGACTAGAGGATGGGAGGTCCCTCCCCCAAGAAGGAGGCCTGCCATAGGCTATCTGCAATCAAGCAGGGAACAGAAGACCTCTTATTTTACCTCACTGGAGAGAACCGCTAAACTCCAGGTCTCTTTCTCCAGAGAGGTCCCATTTATGAACGTAGGCACAAATTTTGAACAGATATTTATGCCCACCAGGCATAAAATTGAACAGATATTTTCCCCTACAAGTCCAAACTCCCAGTCCACCATTACCCCTTGCATAGTGGTCTGAAGTTCTTCCCCCTGCAGAACATAGAGTGTTTGGTCTTGTCCTGAGAGATCAGGGCATAGTGTGGACCACCAACCATCAGGATGGAATCTGTGACTAATGGGGAAGAAAGAGGGTGTGGGAAGAAAGGGACACTTGGCAGGAGGAAGAGCAGTTCCCTGGTTATGACTATGCCCAGCCAGTGGTTAGGTGATGTTGATTCTCGGTTTGGGCTATGTCTGGTGGGACAGGGTGCAGAACCCCTGGCTCTGATGGCACCCACAGCAGGAGAATGGTTGCCCCATGTGGACTGAGTTCAGCAGAGACGGCTGGTCCCCAGTCCCTGCTGAGACTGCGAGCAAAGGCTTGCTCGGCATTGACTGAGACCTGAGAGCAAGGGTGTGGTTCCCTGATCCAACAGAACCCTCAAGCTGTAACTTGCTGGGTGTGAACCAAGACCTAAGGGTGAGGGCATGGTCCCCTGTCTCCAACAGGGCTGGTGAGCAGAGGCTTACCAGGTGAGGACTGAGACCTGTGGGTGGGGTGCAGTGCCCTAACTCTTAACAGAGCCTGTGAACAGGGGCTTGCCAGGCAGTGGACTGAGACTGGCAGGCGGGGGCATGGTCCCCTGACTCCAACTGGTCTGACAAGCAGAGTCTAGCTGGGTGTGGACTGAGACCACAGGGCGGGGCTGGTGTCCTGACTCCAACAGAGCCTGCGAACAGAAGTTTGCCAGACAGTGGACTGAGACTGGCAGGCAAGGGCATGGTCCCCTGACTCCAACTGGTCTGGCAAGTAGGGGCTAGCTGGGTGTGGACTGAGACTGGTGAGTAGGGGTGTGTTCCCTGGCTCCAACAGGGCCTGTGAGCAGAGAAGCAAACAAAAGTATGGACTGAGTCTGGTGGGTAGGAGTGTGGATCCCTGACTCCAGTTGTGCTGTTGGAGACCCTTGAACCCCTCTCTGTTGAGCAGGGTTTGCACTGCCTGAGACAATTTAATTGGAACCTATGTCTGGGGCTGTCCACTTGGGGATGTTCTGAGGTTGACCTTCGAAGTTCTGTGTATCTCTTCACAGTCGAGATTTAACCCTAATACTGTGGCTTCTTAGGATATGGTAGAGATTGGCTGATATCAAAACAAAGCAAGCTTGCACTATCTCACCAAGTAGGTCCTCAGAGTCTCTAGCCAAAACTCTGAAAAGGGCTTTTGTAAGGTTGTAGGAGATAAGCCACAATTAGAAAGCCTAGTGCTTTGATAAGGGGCTATCTCTACTACCTGGGAACCCTAATTCAACCTCACCCTACCAGTTCTAACAACCAAACAGTGGAAAATAAACATGGTGCAGACCAAACAGAAGAACTCTGGCAACATGAATAACCAGAGTAGATCAATCCCATCAAGAAATGACAAAGGAAATACAACTGAAGATCCCATGCGTAGACAAATGCTAGCAATGTCAGAAGTCAAATTCAGAATATAGGTCGCAAATATGATAAATAGAATGGAAGAAAAGATAGAAATTGAATTACAAAGAGTAGTTCCAAAGTTGTCTCAAGAAATTAATGAATTCAAAGCCCATGTCACCAAAGATACAGACATAATGAGAAAAGAGATAGCAGAGCTCAAGGGGAAAAAAAAGTTAGTTGAGGAACTCCAAAATACAGTAGAATCCTTCAATAATAGAGTCGACTAGGCAGAAGAAAAGATCTCTGAAACTGAAGACAAAGCTTTTGAACGTTCCCAAACACTCAAAGAGGCAGACAAATGGAGAGCAAAACTGATCATTCCCTGAGAGAGTTGTGGGATCACGCCAAAAGATCAAACATTTGTCTTATAGGAATTCCCGAAGGAGAAGAGGATGGCCCTAAAAGTACAGAGGCTCTATTGCAAGAGGTTTTGGAGGAGAATTTCCCAAGCATTGCAAGAGATACAGAACTTCAGATAGCAGACAGTTTCAGAACCCCAACAAGACTCAATCCAAATAAAGCATCTCCGAGACACATTGTGATTAACTTTACCAAAGTTAAGATGACAGAGAAAATTCTGCAAGCAGCCAGATGTAAGAAAAGCATCATCCATCTGCAAAGGGAGAAGTATCAGAATGACTGTAGATCTCCCAGCCAAAAGTTTCAAGCCAGAAGAAGGCGGCCATCGACCTTCAGGCTCCTAAAACAAAACAACTTTCAGCCCAGGATCCTGTATCCAGCTAAACTGATTATATCCATTAAACAATCATTTAATAACATAGACATGTTTAAGAAAATTGCCATAACTAAATCAGCTTTCCAGAATATTCTCAGACCCATCCTCCACAACAACCAGTGCAATTCTCTACCACCAAAGTAAACTCACCCAGAAATTTTTGAACAAAACCCAACTTCCATGATGGTGAAAGGATTAAAAATGTCCAGTGGACATCCGAATATCATGACATCCAAAACACAACCAGGCTTATCAATTCTCTTAATTACTGTGAATGGTTTAAATTGTCCTCTAAAGAGATATAGGCTGGCTGACTGGATACATAAACTCAGACCAGATATCTGTTGTATACAAGAATCTCATCTTACCTTAAGGAATAAAAATAGACTTTAGACTTAGGGTGAACTCTCTTAGGATGGAGTTGTATAATACAAGCAAATGGAAACCAGAAAAAAGCAGGGGTTGCAATTTTAGTTGCAGATACAAATGGCTTTAAACCAACAAAGATAAAGAAAGATAAGGAAGTTCACTACATATTTGTCAAGGTAAACACCCAACTGAACAGATTTTGATAATGAACATTTATACACCCTACCAGAATGCTCCTCAATTCATAAAGCAGACCCTAATGAATATAAATAAGTTGATATCTTCCTGCACTATAATAATTGGATGTTTTGACATCCCTTCGACCATTTTGGATAGATCCTCCAAAAGGAAACTAAACAAAAAAATATTAGACTTAAACCTGACCCTAGAACAAATGTACTTTGCAGACCTATACAGAACATTTCACGCTAATAAAACAATATAAATTCTCATCAGCCCATGGGTCATCCCTAGAACACAAGTCTAACCTCAGCAAATTTAAAAGTATAGAAATTATTCTTTGTATCTTCTCGGACCACCATGGAATAAAAGTTAAACCCAACAGGAATCCTCATACTCAAATGAAGTCATGGAGACTAAATAATCTTAGGCTGAATGATAGCTGGGTCAAAGATGAGATCAAGAAGGAAATCACCAAATTTTTGGAACAAAATGATAATGAAGACACAAATTATCAAAACTTGTGGATATTGCAAAGGCAGTCCTAAGAGAGCAATTTATAGCATTGGAAGCCTTCATTAAGAAAACAGAAAGCGAGGAAGCCAACAACTTAATGGACCATCTCAAGCAACTGGAAAAGGAAGAATATTCCAACCCCAAACCCAGCAGAAGAAAAGAAATAACCAAAATTAGGGCAGAATTAAGTGAAATTGAAAGCAAAAGAATCATTCAGAAGATCAATGAAACAAAAAGTTGGTTTTTTGAAAAGATTAACAAAATTGATAAACCTTTGGCCAACCTAACCAGAAATAGAAAAGTAAAATCTCTAATATCGTCTGTCAGAAACGATAAAGGAGAAATAACAACAGACACCTCAGAAATTCAAAAAATCCTCAATGATTACTATAAAAATCTCTATTCCCAGAAATATGAAAATCTAAAAGAAATGGACCAATACCTGGCAGCATGCCACCTTCCTAGACTCAACCAGAAAGAATTAGAAACCTTGAATAGACCTATATTAACCACTGAAATAGCATCAACAATATGAAATCTCCCTAAAAAGAAAAGTCCAGGACCAAATGGCTTCACCTCTGAATTCTATCAAACCTTTCAAGAGGAACTAATACCTATATTATACAACCTTTTCCAAAGCAGAGAAAAAGAAGGAATACTTCTCAACACATTCTACGAAGCAAATATCACCCTGATCCCCAAACCAGGAAAGGTCCCAACAAAGAAAGAAAATTATAGATCATATCATTAGTGAATATCAATGCAAAAATATTCAATAATATTTTAGCAAACAGAACTCAACAACACATCAAAAAGTTATACACCATTGGTTTTATTCCAGGGTTATAGGGTTGGTTCAACATACGCAAATCTATAAATATAATATATCACATCAATAAAATAACAAAGGCCATATGATTCTCTCAATTGATGCAGAAAAAGCCACAGCCAATATCATATTGAATGGTGTAAAATTGTAAAGATTTCCACTCAGATCAGGAAAAAAGCAAGGATGCCCACCGTCTCTACTGCTATTCAACATAGTAATGGAAGTCTTAGCCATTGTAATCATGCAAGAGAAGGCGATCAAGGGTATTCAAATAGGGTCAGAGGAGATCAAACTCTCACTCTTTGCTGATGACATGATCCTATACCTGGAAAATCCCAGGGACTCAACTTCAAAACTCTTAGAAGTCATCAAGGAATACAGCAGCGTCTCAGGATACAAAATCAATACTTAGAAGTCAGTAGCTTTTATATATGCCAACAATAGTCAAGCTGAAAAAACAATCAAGGACTCTATTCCTTTTACAATAGTGCCAAAGAAGATGAAATATCTGGGAATTTACCTAACAAAGGACGTGAAAGATCTCTATAAAGAGACCATGAAACTCTAAGAAAAGAAATAGCTGAAGATGTTAACAAATGGAAAAACATACCATGCTCATGTCTGGGAAAATCAACATTGTTAAAATGTCCATACTACCCAAAGCAATGTATAGATGTCATGTCATCCCTGTTAAAGCACCACTGTCATACTTTAAAGAACTTTTGTACTTTGCTTTATGTGGAATCAGAAAAAAACCTCAAATAGCAAATACATTACTCAGAAATAAGAACAAATCAGGAGGTATCATGTTACCAGACTTCGGGCTATACTATAAATCTATAGTGATCAAAACACCATGGTACTGGCACAAAAACAGAGCGGTAGATTTATAGAACAGAATAGAGAACCAAGAGATGAACCCAGCTACTTATGGTGATTTGATCTTTGATGAGTCTATCAGAAATACTCAGTAGGGGAAAGACTCCCTATTTAATAAATGGTGCTGGGTGAACTGGCTGGTGACCTGTAGAAGACTGAAACTGGACCCCCACCTTTCACCATTAACAAAAAATGATTCTCACTGGATAAATGATTTAAACTTAAGACATGAAACTATAAACATAGTAGAAGAGAGTGTAGGGAAAACACTTGAAAAAATTGGCCTGGGAGAATATTCTATGAGAAGGACCCCCTGGGCAAATGAAGCAACACCAAAAATACATTACTGGGGTCTGATCAAACTAAAAATCTTTTGCACAGCCAAGAGCACAGTAAGTAAAGCAAATAGACAACCTTCAGAATGGGAGAAGATTTTTGCCAGTTATGCTTCCGACAAAGGTCTGATAACTAGAATCTATAGAAAACTCAAAGTAATCAATAAGAAAAGCACAAATAACCCCATTTCTATGTGGGCTAGAGACTTAAACAGAAACTTCTCTGATGAAGACAGGCAAAAAAATGCTCATCATCCTTAATCATCAGAGAAATGCAAATGAAAACCACTTTGAGATATCATCTAACTCCAGTAAGATTAGCCCACATTACAAAATCCCAAAACTACAGGTGTTGACGTGGATGCGGGGAGAAGGGAACGCTTCTACACTGCTGGTGGGAATGCAAGCTAATACGACCTTTTTGGAAAGAAGTTTGGAGAACACTCAAGGAACTAAAAGTAGACCTACTGTTCGATCCTGCAATTCCTCTACTAGGTATATACTCAGATGATCAAAAATTATTTTACAACAAAGGCATTTGCACCAGAATGTTTATTACAGCTCAATTTATAATAGCCAAGACATGGAAACAGCCCAGGTGCCCATTGACCCATGAATGGATTAACAAATTGTGGTATATGTACACCATGGAATACTATGCAGCCATAAAAAGATGGAGACTTCGCATCTTTTATGTTTACCTGGATGGAGCTGGAACATATTCTTCTTAGTAAAGCATCTCAAGAATGGAAAAAAAGGTATCCAGTGTACTCAATTATACTATGAAATCAATATATAATCACCTACATACTCATACGAATGGCAAAACATAACTATAGTCCAGAAAATAGAAGGGAAGAGGAGAGAGAGGGGAGGGGAGGGGAGATATGGGAGGAGGGAGGGCATTTGAGGGGACCTCACCTAATGTGCATGATGCAATGGTACATTTCAAAACTATTAAGAAAGGAGTATGATTGTGATGGATGTGTTAGTTCAATGTAAGCATTTCACATTGTATATAGAAGCAGTACCCTGAACCCCACAAATGTATCAATGTACAAAGTTATGACGTAAAAAATTTTTAAAAAGAAAGAACGTTCCATCCCAGATGCCCCTCGTGACCTTGGTGTGTACCAGGTGGGTCTACCCACCCTCCCAAGAGACATCTGAGAGAGACCACAGGGGCTGCCCCCTTGGGTGTGCCCCTCCCTGCCCAGCTCCTCTGCCTGCAGTGTGTGACGCCCAGGAGCCGGTGTCTCTGGTGCCCCCCCTGCTTCATCTTTTCTTGCCCACTCAGGTCTGCCCGAGGAGCAGCTCTCAAGGTGAGAGAGCTCACTTGCTTAGCCAAACCAGCCTGGTCATTGAGCACTGAATGTATACACATCCTGGTTGGAAGTATTCAATAATGGCCTACTTCACACTGGGGATGCAGGGAGGGTGTCTACCTCACCTGGGGGGTCCCTGTCCCCTGGAGTGGACAGGCCTCTGCAGCAGAATGTGCTGGGGGAAAGAGGAGAGAGACTAGGAGGGGGCCTAGGGACTGGTCAGCCCTGGGGTCCTGGGAGCCAGGGCAGCTACCTGGCTGGGGTGAGGGTGGAAACCAAGACCGGGGTTTGGGGGCCGCTGCCTGAGGGTGGGATGTTGGCTCCCTGAGACGAGGCATAGGTGGCCAGACCTGGGCTTCTGCTGCACCTCCATTAACATCGGCCACAGGCTCCTTTGTTTCCTGTTCCCCGTAAGCTCCAGCGCCTCTTACTTCTCCGTATTTCAGCCTGGTGACAGCTGGGCATTTTCTCATAGTAGGTGACATTGTGTAGACCCAGATGGGACGGTTGTGCACACCGGCTCACACACACCAATGCTGGCACCATGCCTCCAGGAGGTCCTGGGCCCACTCTGGGTGGCAGCCTCACCCATGTGGCTGCACTCACACACGCTCTCACCCACTCCCCGGCATGACACCGCAGAGTGCTGCGTCCTCCCTTCCCACAGGTGTGGATTATACTGGGTTGTGTTCCTGAGGGTAAATTTCTGGAAGTCCATCACTGGCTTAAAGGACACGTGAGCACTTGACCTTCTTTTCAAGTTCACAAACTACCCCAGAGAGGTTTATACTGCACTCACCTCCCTCCCATCCCAGTTGGGCCAGTGCACAGCTGTGTGCTTGTGGCATGGCTGACCCGCTGACCTATAGCCCCAGCACAAGGGGATGGCTTGAAAGCAGGTTGTGTCACCGTGGCTGGCCTCAATCTGTGGCTGGCTCTGTCTAGGTGGCTTAAGATCAAGCCACATTGACCAGTAGAGGCTGGAGCTGTGCCCAGCCCCATGCCAGGCCCCTTAGGGCCACAGGGTGTAAGACAGGGTCCACACCAGGGCCTGAGCCTGGTGCCCTTCCTCCCAGGGCCTCTGCCAGTGGCCACCTGGGCTCTTTGGGGCCAGGCCAGGCAGGCCTAGACCCTGGAGCAGCCATCCCAAATTGAGCCCTCAGGCCTCACAGCCCTACAAAGGCCTGGACCACCACACAGGCCCCATGGGACCAGGCAAGTCATGTGGCCAGTGACCCATGCCCAGATTGCTTTTTCTGGAGCTAGAGGGTGGAGGAGGAGGTGAGTTATCAAGCAGCTCCTGGTTTTGTCTTTGGGAAAACAAGCTGGGATGTAGGGTGGACAGGGTCCCTTGGACAGAGTTGGGCAGAGCGATCCTGCGCCCACCCCAGGGCTGACGAGGCAAAGTCTGCATACCAGCATTGGGGGTCTGGGTGGCTGCGGCACAGCAATGCCTGCTGAGGCCCCTGTTTCTAGTTGAGCTGGCTGGGAAATCCCAGCCCCTCAACAACACCAGCTGGGCACATGGGGGAAGGGGCAAGAGGGCAGCTGCCTGCAGGAAATGGCAGGGGTCAGCCACCACAAGGCCCCCTCAGCCCTGCTGTCTGCACTGTGCCCGACCCTGCTTCCGAACAGGCTTTACAGAGGCCAAGTCCTCTCCCTGGATGTCCCCCTGGACCATCCCCCCTCCCAGAGAAACCTGCTGACTGGCACTGTTCCCCCCCAGCTTCCTGGGGTCCATAGGCACTCAAGGCACAGCAGCCATGCCTACCACAGGGGCCCTCTGGCTACCATGCCTCAGCCCCACCTCTGCTCTCAAGGGGCCCCCAAATCCTGTATAGGACCCCTCTAATGGGGCCCCTTTCCATCCTATGAATGTCCTTCTCACCCCATCCCCACCCCCCAAGTGAATGCTGGCCCATCAAAGGGTCCTACATGTTAAGGGGCCTTCCTACAGGAAGGAACAGCCTTCCCAGAGGACGCAGCACCGTGGGTGGATACCGTCCAGCCACAGTCTGTCCATCCTGTCAGCCATGTGCTGATTGAAGAGCTTGGGGAGAAGCAGGACCACTGCTTGTTTATCTTGTACTCCCAGCCTCTACCAGGACAGAAACATCAGGTAGAAACAGTGGTTGGCCTGTCTGGGCTCTGGGGGCCAAGGCCATGGGTCTGGCTTGACCTGGGCAGGGGTCCTGGCATCTGTGGGCAAAGCCACCGAAGGGCTTATGTTCAGAGCATGTTTGCCAACTGTGACCCCTGGGGACCCCAGAACTCAGCCCACCCAGCCTCATCTGGGAGCACCTGAGATGACCGCCATATGGACTGGAGCCAGGTCAGAGCCTCCCAACCCCTTAGGAGGCCACAGTCCAATGCTGTAGGTTGAGGTCGAGAATGTCACAGCTGGGGAAGGACAGAAGATTCAGTGAGTTGTCCTGACTTGGAATTTGTAACTAATGGTCTTTGTGTGAGATCATTCTGGATTATATGGGTGGAGCCTAAATCCGAGGGCTTCCGGGAAGATGAAATGGGACACCTGTGGCACAGAGACAGAGGGGAGAAGGCCATGTGACTACAAGGCAGAAATCTGGGTGACAAGCCCCCACCAGTCTTGCTGCCCCGGCCTGAGAGCAGGTGGAGAGAGACCACTATGTCTGTGCCTGTTCCCTGGAATGACAAATGATGTGTCCCCGGTGGGTATGAGAAAGGAATGGAGGCTTGGTGCCCATAGCTCAGTGGTTAGGGCACCGGACACATTGACCAGGGCTGCTGGACTCAAACCCGGCCCTGGCCTGCTAAACAACAATGACAATTTCTTTTTTTTTTTTTTTTGAGATGGAGCCTCAAGCTATCCCCCTGGGTAGAGTGCCATGGCATCACAGCTCATAGCAACCTCCAACTCCTGGGCTCCAGCGAGTCTCCTACCTCCGCCTCCCAAGTATCTGGGACCACAGGTGCCCGCCACAACACCCTGGCCATTTTTTTGGTTGCAGCCATCATTGTTGTTTGGCGAGCCCGGGCTGGGGATTCGAACCCGCCACCTTAGGTGTACGTGGCTGGCGCCTTAGCCAATTGAGCCACAGGCGCCAAGCCAACAATTTTAACAACAATAAAACAAACAAACAAAGATGGCTGGGTGTTATAGCAGTCTTCTGTAGTCCCAGCTACTTGGGAGGCTGAGGCAAGAGAATCGCTTAAGCCAAGAGTTTGAAGTTGCTGTGAGCTGTGATGCCATGGCACTCTATCAAGTGCAACATAGACTCTGTCTCAAAAAAATAAAAAGAGGGTGGCACCCGTGGGTTCAAAACCCAGCCCCGGCCAAAAACTGTGAAAATAAATAAATAAATAAAAATAAAAAGAGAGGAATGAGGTTTTCCTCTGTCCTTCATCTCATATGCTTGCTCAGCAGTGCTGGGCTTGGGTTTGTTGGGCTCTGAGTATAGCCTCTGGGGTATCTAAGGGACTTTCTGGAAAACCAGAGGGTCTCTGGACTTTGGCTGCCTCCTAGACCTTGATGAGGGTAGAAGACGGCAGGGTGGGGGCACGGTGGCAGAGGAGTGGTCTCCACGGGGTCTGGGGTGAACTGCCTTGGCCCAATCACACTGTGGGCGCTGGGGTCAGCTCCAGCAGACTTAGGGCTTTCTTCAGATGGCCTTGCAACACTTATCCTGAGTGTCCTCAAAGTCAGACCCCCTGTATTTGTGGCTCAACTGTCCAATTTCAGATGGTGATGGGGACCCACATCTGCTGCCTCAGTGTCTGTAAAATGGGGTCAGGCCATGCCCAGGTCACACTCCTGTTGAGGGGTCGCCAGATCAGGGCTGCAGAGCCTGGTGGTGTTGCTGGTCCCTGTGGTTGTAATCATTGCATTGATGGGAAAGTGAAAAGCCACGAAAATTCTACTTTCTTTTTATTTTGGGGGGCCGACAGAGTCTCATTTTGTCGCCCTCAGTAGAGTGCTGTAGTGTCATAGCTCACAGCAACCTCGAACTCTTGGGCTCAAGCAGTTCTCTTGTCTCAGCCTCCCAAGTAGCTAAGACTGCGCCTACCACAACACCCGGCTAGTTTTAGAGACGGGGTCTCACTTTTGTTCAGGGTCGTCTTGAACCTGTGAGCTCAGGCAGCCCACCGCCTCGGCCTCCCAGAGTGCTAGGATTACAGGCATGGGCTACCGCACCGGGCCTTCCACTTTGCTTTTCAAAGAAGCATCTTCAGTCACCTCAAGTCTGTGGCTACCAGCAATTATGGGTGCCTCCTTACAAAGGTTTCCAGTTACTGCAGGGGTTACCACATTGAGAGCACCTGTCCCATTCTGCCCTGCCGCCTCAGTGCTGTGGTACCAGGACACAGCTGTGCACCTCCCCTACTTTTCCAGGCTCTCTTAGTAGATTCATTGCGTAGGGCTACAGGGAAGGGGCACCTTCTAACCCTTCCTGCCTGTCATTTCTGCCTCACTGGTTGTGTATTTCTATCTAGGTGTTGTCAGTGCAAACTGCTTCGTAAACAGTAAACCTGCGTTTGGTCTCAGGACTGTGGGGTATGCCAGGATAGGAGGGGCAGAGCAGGGCTTACAGAGGGCGGTGGGCATTGGCTGGGCCAGCACCAGTTGCCAGGCCTGACTCTGTGAACCAAGGCTGTTGTCCCTGGTCTTACTGCCAAACCTGATATCTATCCCAGAGCTCCCATGATGTGGGATGATCCCAAGAGCCGCCAGTTCTGGAGCATCAGCAGGTGCCTGGGTGAGGCCCCTTTACCTTCCTTGGGTCCTTGCTTAGCCCTGATCACAGCTGGGAGCTTGGATGATCCCAGTTTTGCAGCAGAGGAAACTGAGGGTGGAGGACTCTGGAGTCACCTTGGTCACCAGAGCCAGTGCTCATTTCCCAAAGCTTCTTGGGAAACTGGGACAGTCCTGGGGCTAGGCCAGCCCCAGCCACCCCCAGTCTGCCCGTTCTGGACACGTCCTCTACTGAAATCAGACAAGTGGCCTTTGTGTCTGGCGTCTTCCCCTCAGCACGTTTCTGAGGCTCATCCGTGTTGTAGCATGCGTCAGCACTTCCTGTTTAAGGCTGAACAATATTCTGTTGTGAGGATGGGCCACGCTGTTTTGTCCATCCGTGCGTCTATGGGCGTCTGGGCTGTCTCCCCTTCCTGGCTGCCCTGAGCCCTGAACAGTGTGGGCGTGAGCTCTCATTTCCCCTCCGAGCTGGAGCTGCGTCTGCTCCCAGCAGGCCCCTTACGGCCTGTCCTCACAGGGCCGGTCACGTGTCCATGCATTGCACTGTCCCTCCCCTGCAGTGTTCTCCAGACTTTGACACAGGGTCTCGAGGGCCTCCGCTGTCCCTGCTGTTCAGCCTTCCCTGGGAGACTGGACGTATCCCTCCCCCAGCCTCACTCTTCCTGCTAGTGAAATGGGCATGGAGTTATCACTTTTCTGGCTGAGGGCTGTGGTGGGGTTCAGGGGTCCTGCCTCACCTTCTGCACCCAACTTCCTGCCAGGGCCTAGGACACTAAGGCAGTCAGCAAGACATGTGACAGGGACAGTGGAGCACAGAGGCACAAAGTGAGCGGTCCAGTCGCTGCTGCTGGGGATGAATCTGGGACTGACTAGTGGCCAGAGGGTCAGAGGCTCTGCAAGGAGGGACAGAGAAGCCAGCCAGACAGAGCAGTATGTGGGCAGGTGGAGTCATGGCCCTGGGTATGGGAGTCAGAGGCTGTCACCTTGACCACAGTTGGCAGCAGAGGCTGTTCCTTGTGCTATGTAGACATGTGACAACCAGAGGGGGCTGGTGCAGGCTGTGCCCGTGGGCTCCCCACAGGCTGGTCCCACAAGACCCAGGTGGCCTCAGCAGGGAGAGGTCTAGGTGACTCCTTACCTGCACAGGAGATGAAAACCAGGTGGGCAGGGACACAGGTCAGTAGACAGCACACAGTAGGTGATTGGTGGCACTGGATCAGGCTGCAGAGCTCAACCACGCTTGGCTCCCACACCCAGCACTGACTTGCTATGCTCAGGGTCTGGGGTGACCCCTCATCTCACAGGGCTCCTCAGAGTTTTAGGGATGAGGAGGCCCTCCCTCACTGGCTCTCTCATGCTCACCCCTGCCCAGCTAGAGAAAGAGGTAGGTGGGCAGTTTAGAAAGTGGACCTGTCTAGGGGCAGGTGGGCGGTGAGTGGCCTGGGCCCTAGAGAGGACTATGACTTCTGGGCATGGGGTCGAGTTGTTCATTTCCTTTGCCTACACTTCAGCGTCCCCGTCTGTAAGATGGGAGTAGAGCTGAATGCCTGGTGAATCTAGTGACCCTGCTCAGAGTAGCGAGGGGTGGGGCAGGCATGGTAGCCCAGCAGCCCCATCAGTGTTCTCTGGGCCAGGACACCCACCTTCTCTGCTCCCCCTGATGTGGGCAGCTGCCTGGACTCTGGGGTGCTGCTGGGGGCCTGCATCAACCAGTCGTGTGGCCCTGGGCACGTCGACTGGCCATTGGGGCCTCAATTACTGTATGTGTAAAATGTAGAGTAGGTGGGAAAAGAAGGCATTTGGACTCTTGAGATTTGTTTTGTTTTGTTTTGTTTGATGCTATCATTTTTATTATTTACCAAACTATTTCTCCCACAGTCAAACTCATGAGAGGAATGATTTATGCCTGGTAATTATCTCTTTCCACTCCTCACTCTGAAATGCATGTGCCAATTTTACTATTTACCAAAATTATCCTTTTGAGTATTATGCTCTCCTTTCTTTCTTCTTTTTTTTTTTTTTCAGATTCTAAAAAGTCTTTGTGTCATTTTCTAATCCAAAATTTCTATAGGATTTCACTGTGTGGAAGATTTTTCCTTGAATTTCTCCTCCCTGGAATTTCATTTATTTTTTTGTTCTTTTTCTTCTGATTACTGTTTTTCTGCCTCACTGCCTCCTATGCTTAAGCCCCAAATGCTGTGTTTCTAAGACATGGGATCCTTCCAACCCCTGGACTGGGAGGAGGCAACAGAGGGGGAGGGGTGTCCTCCCCCACCACCTGCCAACCCCTGTGGTGCCCTGTCCCAGGGAGGAGGCAGATGCAGGGATGGAGCAGGCACACTGGCAGGGAGCTGCAGAGGTGTGATTGCAACTTGGCAAAATCCATCAGCAGGAGGGAGTTTGTGGTTTGTGGAAGGATTCACCTTCAAGGTCAGAAAAAGCAGGCCTCCCAGCCTCTCCATGCCACTCAAGTTATAATGAAACCCCATAATCCCATTTCCTGAAAGTCTTGGTGAGCCTTTACTGCAGTGATGTGTGAGAGTGACCCAGGCCCCTCCTGGAAGCCCTCCTCTGAGGATCCCATGGTGGGAGGGGGGTGGGCTGGAGGAAGCCTTGGGCAGGACCCACATGCTGAGGAAAGGGTTTCTGGGGTCCATATCCTCCCCCCATGCAGATTTGCATGAAGGCTGCTAGGCCCATGGGGCTGTTCCTGGGAGAACAGGAAGCACTTGGTCAGGAGAGGCACTCTGCCGTGTCTGGGACAGTCATGGCTTGGCTTGTGTTCTGCTCCTAAGTGTATCAGTTGGGAATAGCAGAGAAAGCTGGGATGCGGTCATCTGGGCACACGGGCTGGACTGGGGCACGGGATAGGATCAAGGCAGACAGAGCTAGAAGGGGCCCTGAAGCCAGATTAGCCTCACGGGGGAGCAGAGGGACAGCTTTGGGGCCACCACTGGTTGCTCCCCAGGTGCAGAGCAGGAGAGAGTCAGAAGTGTTAGGAAAGGACACTTCGCCGGACTGGGACCAGGCCAGGGAGCGACTCTGCAGAGTCTGAAGCCAGGTGGGCACGAAGCAAGAAACTATAGAATTGTGTTAAATGGCTTTATCCTTGTTTAAGTTCAATTACTTTAACCCAGACTTGCAAGCATGGTTGTCTCTACCCAGCCCTCCCAGGGCTGGCAGTGATACCAGGTAGAAAGCACAGGAGCAGGAAAAAAGGGAGCCCCTGTGCTGTGTGCAAGAAGGTGGGGTGGGGGGGACAGTGGTACTAGGCGGTATGAAGAGACCTCTGGACTGCTCTGGGGCTGACGCTAGGACAGCCTGGAGTATAATTACCACTGGCACCCATCGTCCTGGTTGTCCTGGGCCATGAGGGGCCATGCATAGACAGCAAGCCTGAGTACCTTCTGGGTCTGAAGCCCGCGGATCCCTGCTGAGATCACTTTGGTCTTCCCAGCCTCATTCTGAGAGAGGGTTGTCCCAGTGGACAGCTCCCTGGGAAATGTTAAGCACATGCAGACACACCCTCCCAGAAACACCAGAACAATGTCTGGGCATCCTGCAGCCCAGGCAAGTTGACAAGTAAAACCAAGTGAACCTAGGTGGCCCAAGTGCAAATCCCACCTGCCCATTCAGTAGCTGTGTTACCTTAGGTAGCTTACTCAACCTCTCTGTGCCTCCACGCCCTCCTCAGCTGGGAGCTAAGGGTGCTTGCTATCTGCTGGTGTAGGAAGGACCAGTGCACTAACAGAAGCAAAGTGCTGGAGACCCTGGAAGGAGGCCTTGCTGGCTGATTTTGTTGTTTGTGTTGTTTTCAGGGCCCCTCTGCAAGAGGCGTGGGCTGACCACTCCTCCAAAGGGGCTGTGCCCAGGGTCCTATGTGCCATGCTGTGTCTTCTTTTCTGGAGTGTGTGACCCCTGACTCTTGACACATGGGGCTGGGGAAAAGAGTGACTCCAGGCCGTCTGTCTCCACAGCCCCATGCCCCAGGGCCAAGATCTGTGGCTCTCCCACCTGTCAACTGACCACAGAACACAGCTATGTTGTGTGTGGGCAGAGGGGCCTGGGCACATCAGCTGGCCTCACTCTGGCTCCCTGGGGTGCTGGGCTAGCCTGGCCTTGCTGCACCCAGAGGTCAACTCAGTCCCTGGACTCAAGAGGCTGTCCCAGGCACCCCCACGTCCCAAGGAGGTGCTAGGACAGGAGGAGGTGTGGGCAGCAGGTGACCTCATTTTTACCTCTCTGGTCTCCAAAACAAAGCTCCTATAGCCAGTCCTGGGCTGAAGTGAGCCCAGGGGCAGAGGGCACTGAGATGCATACAGCTGAGCCCTGACTGGGAGGCTCCACCAAGCTCATCCCCTCCCTCCTCTGAGGGCTCCATTTCTGTTAAAATGGCCCAAGGTAGTGGCTTCTATTTGGGGACCCTGGCCAAATTCTCCTCTGGCCAGGGTCCAGAGGGAGATCCTTGGCAAAGGGGCAGCTTGGCGGTTGCCTGGGAGTGCCCACTGCTGTGTTACACAGCTGGGCAGTGGACCCTGAGGTTGCAATGTGTGTTCTTAAGGACTCTGCCAGGAGCAGGGCAGCCACCTCTGCAGGCCTGGCAGGACCTTAGGGAAGAGCTTCGGGCTCAGAGTCACCAACCAGGACAGGCCATTCGGGTCCCCCCAGCCTGTCCTATGCCTCAGGCTGGACAAACCCAGGAGCTGTGTTTCTTCGGGGTGTGGCAGTGGGCCTTGCTGAGCTCTCCTGGGTCCTGCAGGGCAGGTGCCTGGGAGAAGGGAGGCTGGAAATGGCACCAAGGGACACAGAGAAAGGAGGGAAGGCCAGACAGTGTCCTCAGAAGCCTTTGGCAGTGACTTCTCCCCAAAATCAAGGCCTTGCTGAGATGAAGGGATCCCCTCCAGGGGCTAGGGAAAGGGCTCCTATACCCTCCTGTCCTCAAACACCTCCATGCAGGGATAGGTACCTGAATTGGCGATAAATGCCCTCTACTTGCCAGGTCACTCCCTCCTGTCTGGTGGCCGATCCTCCCCGCCTATCCTGAGATGGGTCTCTGTCCCTCCAGCAGCTGCTCCTCCCCACCTCAAATGGCCCCACACAGCTGATGACAACATGGCTTGGACCTTCAGATCTGATGCCCCTGGGACCCCAGCTGCTCACCCACCCACCTGCCCCACAGCAGCCTGCTGGCCTCTGTGCTCCATGTGCTGGGCAACCACCACGTCCCTACCTGGTTCTCAGGCTGCTTAACACCAGCCTTGGGTTCACCCAGGGTGCCTTGACCAGAGGCAGCTATGGGAGGTCACCTCAAGGTGGCAGTGGGGGAGACTGAGGCTGGAGGGGCCTGGGATCTGGCCTACGTGGGCCCCCAGCCTCTGCTTCCCTATCAGCAATGATCCTGCCATCCTCTTGGGGAGAGGAACGAGTTTAGTCCAGGCCCATAGCCACTGAGTCCTCTGTTTTGCTCTGGCTTTTTAACCTCATGTTCTCAGGCAGCCACCCCAACCCAGGTAGGCAGTGGGCTGCTGGGCACAGAAACCTGAGTAGGAGCATCAGGCAAGGGGGTGATGCCTGAGAGCCCCCCCTCCCAGCACACATCATGTCTGTGTGCTGATGGCCTTTGGGACAGAGGCTGGGCCCACAGCACAGCAGGTGAGCTTCAGTTCTCACCCTGTTTCAGCTGTAGACACTGAGGCTCTTATGGTGGGTCCAGGGGTGGGACAGGCCCCAGCCCTAGCTGGCCCCTGCATCCTGGCCCACTGCATCCAAGCACCACCCCTCATCCCTCCACCCCATCCTTGGTGAGTGCATGTGACAAATGCCCCCAGCTGCAGTCTCTGTCAGGATGGGTGGGAAGGGTCTGGGGAGACCACCTTCTGGGGAAAGGTCAGGCTTGGCCCCCAAAGCTGGGGCTTCCTAGGTCTGGTCAGGAGTGGTCAGCTGCAGGGGAAGCGGTGAGTGGGTGTGCCTGGGCCAGTGGCCACAGACAGCACTGAGCCATTGTTGGACAGGAAGCTGGGCGTGGCCAGACCCACAGGCCAGGACCGGGCTGAGTCAGGCCAGAGAACACACAGGCCTGGCCCAGCACTGCACCCAGAGCCCAGCAGGCCATTTCTGGGCTTTCTATTCCCTCCTGTGGCTTGGCAGTTCTGTGGCCACATCTGAGGGGAGGCCTGACCCCCCACAACCACTCCCGCAAGAGCCTGACCCTCCCATCTTCCTTTCTGGTTCCCCTCAGCTATCTCAAAGTAGAAAGGGGATTTGGGGCTTAAGGCTTTGGTCCCCTGAGGAGCAAAGGACTTGAGCCTCAGAGCCTCAGACTAGTCATTTCCCCTCTTGGGACCTTTGTTTCTGCATCTTCAGAATGTGGTGAGACCTGCCCCACCCCACCCTATGGGTGTTAGAACAATCATGTCAAGATCTGGCAGAACATACAGAAGGGCCTGGGGGCTTTGCAGTCTGTTGGCACAGCAGCCTGCTGGGAAAGCCCCTGGTCCCAGCCCACTACAGCCCAGCTCACGCCGAGGTGTGTGCCAGGGCACTCTGCAGAGTCCACGGCTCCCACGGGTGCTGCTCACACTGCCCAAATTGAGCCCTAAGCAGTTGTCCAGCCTGGGGACAGGAGCCTGGCACATTCCTAGTCCCTCGTGGTGGTGTCTGTTTTCAGGGAGGGCAGCAGGTGCTGGGTGGGGTCATGTGCTGGTCTCCAGGGGGTGACTCAGGAGTCTGGCAGTTTCCTCTCAGCCAGGTCCTTGTGGACACTGGCCTTAGCAAGCTTCTGAAATGCATGTGGTGTTGACATGATGGCTGCTGCCTTTCCTTGGGACTTGCTGACCTCTCTGCCAGGTGTACAGAGAGCCACGCATACTTATGTGGCTTCACCCTGAGCTCATCTGTGATTTCAGAGTGTTTCTCCCCCACAGCCATGAACAGGAATCTGGTTTAGGCAGATGTATTGGTGCAGGGACGTCCGCGCTGGAGGCTGGCTACAAACTTCTGTTTTTTTGGCCCTGCCAATCCATAGAGCACCCAAGCCTCATCTGCCCTCCCTGGGACCCTTGCCTGCCTCCCCTCTAGCATAGCTGGGCCCAGCCCCATCATGCTGGGCTATGGGTGAGGAAGCTGCGTTGGTGCTGTGGGTGCTGGGGATGGGCTCACACTCACCTCCGCAGGCACCTTCCCAGGGCCCCTGTGGGCCTGTGACTTCACCTCCCCTGCTCAGAGCATGCCCCTGTTCACAAACCGAGGCTGAGAGAAAAATGGCTAGCTGAGGTCATGCCTTTAGCAGGGCTTGGCCTGTTTCCTTAGCTCTGCGTGGTTCCCAGACCTCTGCAGAATGACCGAGGAGGAATTTGTGCAGGGGGGATGAGATGCGAGCCCAGGAGTCTGGTGACCGTCCAGGTGTCCATAGGTGACTATTCTCAGGGTCAGCCTGGCAGGAGCCGAGCAGAATGGGACAGGACCTGTGTCCCCACAACTGCCTCATCTCTGGGCTGCACCACACGGGATCTGTTGCTCCCCCAATGTGGGGGGACTTTTGTGGTCCAGATGGGAAAGGGAAGCTGAAGCACCTGCTCAGGCCTGTGCAGGGTGGGGCCCCACCAGGTTGGAACAGATTCCCATCCTAACTCACCCCTTCCCCTCCTTAGTTCCCAGGCAGCTGTGTACCTTGGCAGGGCAGGAGGAATTGAGGGGCTCTGAGGAAGGGGACCAAATGTGCCTGTGGTCAGTTGGAGAGTGGTCAAACAGTGGCTCTTGGGTACTGGGGGGCCCTGCTCTAGGCTATCTCCAGGTGCTGCCACATGGCTATCTTGGTAGTGGCCTGAGCCAAATAGCAATTGCTACAGGACGCTCTGGGCCAAGGGCCCTGTGTGCCCATCATCACCAGACACAGTCATGTGCAGAGGTCTGGAGCCTCAGGAGTGCACCAGGGAGGGGCGTCCATCCCTGCCTTGCCCAGTCAGCCACCACCATGCCCAATGAGGCCTCGGGAGCAGCCTCTGCCTACCTGCCACAGGTTGGGCTCTCTGTCCCCCTATCTCTAAACCTCTAGGATGTTTCTCTTTTTTTTTTTGAGACAGAGTCTCACTCTGTCACCCTCAGTAGAGTGCTGTGGCATCACAGCTCATAGCAACCTCAAACTCTTGGGCTCAAGTGATTCTCTTGCCTCAGCCTCCCAAGTAGCTGGGACTACAGGCACCTGCCACAGCACCTGGATATTTTTTGTTGTAGTTGTCATTGTTGTTTTAGCTTGCCCGGGCTGGGTTCGAACCCACCAGCCTCAGGGCATGTGGCCAGTGCCCTAACCACTGAGCTCCAGGCACCACCCAGGGGTGTTTCTTGACCCTCAGCAGCTCCTGCCTCTTCAAAGCCCCCTTCTAGGCAGGAGCTGATTCATTCTGGAAATGCAGCATTGACTCCTGTATGTGCCTAGCTTGGCTGAGTCCAGAGGGGCTCGGGCAGGCAAGGATATCAGCCAGACCTGTGCTCTGCAGCTAAGTCCAGCCCAGCAGGAGATCCTGCATGGACCAAATGTAACACAAGTAGCAGGGAAGGGGTTTCCTTGGCAAAGGGACTGGGTCTTCCAGAAAAGTGAATTCCCTGCAGAGTGTCAGGCCAAATCAAAGGCCTGGCTCAGGGGGCCAGGGCAGGGAGGAGAGGCAGCTTCCACCAGCAAGCATCTTCTGCCCATCTGCCAGCCCAGTGAGGTCACCTTCACTTCCTCCCCAAAGCCCCAGGCTGCCGCCAGCACTACCCACACAGCTGCCAGGCCTGTCCTCACTGCCCCTCCGCCCTCTCTGGGACAGGGGCTCTCCCCTACTCCCATCCCCACCCCAAGTCCCAGCAAACCTCTGAAGAGACCCCCCCTGGATGCAAAGCCTGGACTGTGGGCTCCCTGGCCTGCTCCACCCTGGGGTGGCTCTGCTCAGAGTCATGTTCTTTCTGTGGTCTGCAAGTCTCCACCTGAACTTCAAGTTTAAAGTGTTCCCTTTTCTAAAGGTTTAGTGCCTGCCTTGCCATCCTTTCTGAGAGGCCCTATGAGGTCTGGCTTTGGGCAAAGTAATAACCAAGAAGGGCAGCCAGGCTGGGCCAGGAGGAGTGGCCCCATGGGATTAGGCCCAGGATGGTATCGGCCATGCCAGGCACCAGCAGGAGACAGGGCTGGTGGCCTCCCTGCTGCACTCTGGGCCTTGCTCACTCTGGACAAGGAAGGATGTCCCTTGCTCAGTACTTCAAGTCTACCCAACAGGGGCACAAAGTGTGGTGCTCCCCAAGATAGCGCCACCTGGAGATTGGCGCCTGGGTGTACCCGTGACTCTCAGCTCTGGGCAGGCCAACTCTTGGACGCAGCAGCAAACCATGGGGCTCGGCAGGAGAGCAGGAGGCCATCCTGGTCCTGCTTGTAGTGACTAGCAGGAGGGCCCACAGGTGCTAAGAGAAAGCCTTTGGAGCCTTCCAGGAAGGTGGAAGAGAGCTATATAGCCTTACACTCAGAGAGGAGCCTGTAGACAGGGTGTCCGAGCAGGAACCCAGGGCTCCAGGGCCTGCTCAGGACCTGTTCTGTCTCCTGTTGAGCTTCAGTCCTGCAGACCCTCCCCCTCCCAGGCCAGAGCATGGCAGGATGGCCACACATCCAGTGAGCCCCAGTGCTGCCCTTTCCCCAGCCACCACCTCACCCCCGCCTCTGAGCTGGGGCCCACTAGGCAGAAATGTGACCTTTCAGGCCGGCACTACCTGAAGCTTCCACCTCAGTCCCATGTGTGCAGGCGTGTCCACACACATGCTGTGCTGTGAACATCCTGTCGCGTGTGGGGTGCTCAGGGGCTCCTTCCTCCCAGGCCACAGCAGCACCCCCTCCTGCACTTGGACTTTATCTCATCAGGGCTGGGTGAAGCCTCAGCTGACTATGGGCCAGGGACCAGCTATGTACAGGTGAGCTCTGAATCACTGGGGGACCCAGAACTGGATGTAGCACTGCTGGCATTGGGGTCATGAAGACTGATGAGTAACCCCTACCTCAGCCTCGGGCAGCCTCAGGTGGGCAGAATCCAGGGCCCAGAGAGTCCTTCTGTCCCCAGGGGGCTTCCCTGCAGGCCTGGCAGATAGTCCTTTAGGGTTGCCCAGTGTGAGGGTCCCCAGGTGGCTGCTGCCTTAGCCAGCAGGACCCACCTCCTTATCCAGCCACCTTCTTTCCCTCCTTCCCTGCCATCCTGCCCTCTTCCCCTGCCCTTCCCATCTATCCTTCCCTCTCTCCCTCCCCTCAGAGGGGCATTCCAGCTGGAGTCATTACTGGTTCCCCATAACAACCCTGACATGATGCCTTATGGATACCTCGCGTGGCAGAGGGCACGTGGGTGGGAACTCACCAGGGTAAGAGTGGAAATCAGCCTCCAAACTAGCTCTGGTCACCTCTCTGAGGACCTGCCCTGACCTGGAGATTCGGAACAACCCCCAAGTCTCTACCCTGGAGCTGTGAGGCAGCCTGTATCTCTGCTGTGTGTGCTGGGACCAGGCAGTGAACAAGTCAGACCTCGGCCACCCCCGTCCCCTGCAGCTTGCACCTGGCAGAAGGAAGAGAGTTTATGAAGAATAAAGAAATACAGGTGGGGCGTGGCGGCTCACACCTGTTATAAAATCCCAGCACCTTGGAGGCCAGCTCAGGAGGATCACTTAAGGCTGGGAGTATAGGACCAGCCTGGGCAACATAGAGAGATCCCATCCGTACAGAAAATTTAAAAATTAGCTGGGCGTGCTGGGCACACCTGTCGTCCCAGCTATTTGGGAGCCTGAGGCAAGAGGATGCATTGGACCCAGGGGGTTGGGGTTGCTGTGGGCTATGATGGTGCCACTGTACTCTAGCCGGGGTGAGACTCTGTCTTAAAAGAAAAGAATAAAGAAATAGAAAGGAGAGAACCCCAAGTACTATATATTATGCCAGCTCATAGGAGCAGCTGAGTCTTGGGGAAGTGACATTTAAGCTGAATGTGAAATTCAATTCTCCCGGCCATGTGGAGACGTGGGTGAGCGCATTCCTGGCAGGGAGAAGGGCCAGTGTAGAGGCCCTGCAGTGGAAATGGGCTTGCTGGTATTTTGAGGGAACATAAAGGGCCAGTGTGACTGGGACAGGATGTGGGTGGGGATGGGAACCAGGACCACTGTGAAGGCCTGGGAGATTTAACCAAGATCTACCTGCAAAACGAACAAAATAACCCCCTGAGGTGACAGGTGGTGGGGGCACAGCACAGGGGATCAGGCAGAGGGAGGTGTGTGGTATCTTCAGAGGAGTGAGCAGACCATGAGCCCAGTGAGGACAGCTGTGGCTCTGCCCAGACTGGATCATAGGCCTGGCACTGGGCACGCTGTGTTGTCAGCTAACACAGTGACTTCCTTGCTGGCTTACACCGCCCCCCAGTTGTCACAGGTGCATGCCTCTGTGGCACTTGGTCAGTCAGTGTCTGTTCCCTGCCAGCAACTCTGTGGTTTGAATGTCACCTATGGGATGTCCCAAGTGTGGGGTGATGGGACAAAGGGGGAAAGTGGCTGGACAGTTGACCAGCTGGAAGGATTTGTGGATGGAGGGAAGAGAAGATAGATGGGAGGGTGTGAGGGTTGGTGTGAGGACAGAGGGGTGGAAGTAGGGAGGGTGGGATTATGGTGTGTGGATGACTGGGTGATGGCAATCACAAACTGATATGTCCCACCAGTCTGAGAAGAGCAGTGGCCTGACCAGATAGCCAGATGAGGCAGCAGGGGCTGGGCTATGAGCCAACCTGAGGCTATGCTGGCCAGAGCTGTAGGCTCCAGGTGAGGGGGCCATGCCTGTGTCCTCTGTCATCACACTGCCTGGGTGGCCCCGTGCTCCCTGTGGATCCGAGGGCAGCATCACATGCAACTCACCTTGGCTCCCCAGTGCTGGGCAAGACACCCAGGCCCACCTAATCCCCCAGTCTCTCTCCCCAGCAGTGGTCTGGCTGAGCCAGCCTGAGACAGTGGAGGACAGATACCCCACTGTCATGTAGGATCAGGCTTACTATGGCTCAAGGGCAGACATTCCTAGTTGTCAGCTGTGTAGCCTAGCTCCAAACCCCAGCCTCTCTGAAACCAGCTTCCCTGTCTGTGGCAAAGATAATGAGCTGAGCCAGATGCCAGGTGACATGACAGTGATTAAGAAGGGACTAGCCTGGCCCAGCTGTAGCCTTAGAGCCCCTCGCTCTGATACCAGGTGGGGGGACCCAAGGGGCTCGGGGGCCATGGGGAAAAGTCCCCAGGACCACAGACACCCTGGGCCACCCAACCCACTCCTGAAGCCCCACCCAGTCCCTAAGCCACAGCAGGAACAGCCTGCATGTCTGAGGTCCCGCCCAGAAAGGCCCAAGGCCATGGAGAAAGTGGGCCTTTGTCCTGGACCTGGCCTGGAGCCACGGCCTTCCCAGAGAGGCAGTAGGAGCAGCTCTGGAAAACTGGGATAGGAGGAAGAGCATCTAGATCTCTAAGGAGCTTGTCCCCGCGGAGTGGACAGATCAGGGTTAGGAGCCAGAGTCCTCACTGCTGACAACCACCAGGCCATGATTATGTGGCCAGGCCTTCCACACCCCAGGCCACAATTTTCTTATCTATGAAACAGGCTGAAAGCTCAGTGGGTTCAGCGCTGTCAATTTCAAAGTGTCTGGAAGGGGCTGTGGTACAAGTCTGTCTCTCTATTGGGCCGGGGCTGCCAGGAGCTGGCGGAAGGAAGCTGCCTCTTGCCCACTGCCAGCCTTTGGGCCAGAAGCCCCCAGCCCCTGAACCAATGGGGACTGTCTATGTGCCCCTCTCATGGCTTCCCTGGCTGGATCCCAGGGGCTCTTTCCACCGGGAATGTGACATGTTGTCCTGAATTCCAGGGCGCCTGCTCTTGACCACAGCAGAGTGCCTGTCCTTGTTGAGGCATATTTAGGTGTCAGCAGCCGAAACCCACCCCAAGCAGGAGGTGGACTTGACCAGAGGAGACTGTGAAGGGGAGCCTTGGGGCAGATGGCTATAGGGCCACCTGGTCTCACCAACCTGCGTCCTTTGCCTGGAAGGATGGGCCACAGAGCACCCACATCCTGTGGGCCAGCTTGGTCCCCTGGGCTGTGGCCAGGGTCCTACAGAACCTGGAAGGAGGGAGCAGTTCTCAAAGAATCTGCTCTGCCCTGTGGCAGGCCCCATTTCCACCAGCACTGGCCCAGCCTGGCCTGTGACCAGGGCTCCAGTACAGCCCTCCTGCTAGGCCTAGGAAAGCCACCAACCTGAAGTTGACCACATGACCTGCCCTGGCCCCTCAGACCAACCTCAGCCATCTCAGGAGTTCCCTGAGAGGGGACCTGGGTGTCAGATAGGGCTGCCTACCATGTGGCTCTGACCTGCCTCTTCCCCCCACCCAGCCCCTGGCACCCCTATAACCTGGCCTCACATGAGGTGTAACCACATGCCCCCCTCCTCCCTCCTTTCAGAAGCCCCCGAGCACCCACGCCATGAAGGAGGAGGCCTTTCTCCGCCGCCGCTTCTCTCTCTGCCCACCTTCCTCCACGCCTCAGAAAGTGGACCCCCGGAAGCTCACCCGGAACCTGCTCCTTGGCGGGGAGAATGAGCTCTGCCCTCTCAGCCCAGGTTAGTGCCATCTGCACAGGGTGGAGCAGCCTGGCGCTGTGACCTCACCTGGTCTGTCCCCTCTCAGCCCAGATTAGTGCCAGCTGCATGGGGTGGAGCAGCCTGGCGCTGTGATCTCAACTGGCCTGTCCCCTCTCTGCCCTTGAGGTCAAGGGGATAACATCCTTGCCAGCTTACACCCCCTAGTGCTGGGGCTTATGTGGGTCAGAGGAACAAAAGGGTGACAGCTCCATGGAGGACCAGATAAGATGGCTTCTCTGTGTGACTGCAGAGCCCGTGTGGCCCTTCAGCCGTGGTGGTCAAGGAAGGGGCTCCCACAGCCCAGCCTCAGGGGCCACTGGTCATCCCAAACACAGGATCCAGGGACAGGTGTCCTGGCTGAGTGAACACAGGCCAGCCAGCCACTTTACCTCTCCAAGCCTCAGTTTACTCATCTGCAAAATGGAGACAGTATTAGTACTGCTCTCAGCTTCGAAGGGTCCAGGCTCTGGGAGGGAGCAGCTGGGGCCAAGCCTGCTTTCCTGTAGCTTGCAGGTAAAGTGCTGAGCACAGAAGGGGAGGGGCCCAGCCCCTGGTCTCCCTGTACCTGACCCTCCCTACCCCATCCACATCTGATTCTTTCTGCTGGTGTCTGCTGTCTCCCAGCAAGCCCAACCCTTCCTTCTGAGGGCCCCTGAGGGGTGGGAGGTGGTGGCCAGTGCCAGCCTGGAGGCCAGGCTTGCCCATCCCTCCTCTCACTGCCTGCTTTGGGGTGAACCTGAGCCCTCCCTGGCCTTCCCCAAGCCCCTGGGGAAAGTAGGAGACCATTGCTCAGACTTAGGGGGCTTAGGACCATCTTAGCTAAGGTCCATCCAATAGACAGGGAAACCAAGGCCTAGAGCTAAGAGTGAAAGTCACATGGAGGCCCAAGGGTGGGGGGCAGGGACAACAGCTGGGGCAGAATCTCCAGCTCAGGCCTGGGCAGTGCTCATGGGAGGGAAGGGGAAATGGATGGTCCCAGCTGGCAGTCAGATTCAGAGAGACTTGGTCCTCAGAGCTGTCAAGCAAAGAGCCCAGCTGGGTGAAGGCCTGCTCTGGGGAGTGGAGGAGGCCGCAGGACCCAAGGCTGCACAGGACTATGGATATACGGGCTACCGGGGGATCCAGCCCTGTCCTCAGGGTGCTCAGAGCGGCCTGAATCCTCCTGGCTTGGGAGGCAGCGCCAAGAGGAGGCCTTTGAGAGTGGGAAAAGCCCTTCTGGCCACCCCTGGCCTCTGGGCTGCACCATGGGGTGCTTTGCAGATGGGAAGTAGAGGCTCCTGGGGCTTAGGCTGGGGCAGCAATGTCTAGCAACCTTGAGCTATTCCAGGGCCTTCAGGCAGAACCACTTCCTGGGGTCACCAAGCCAGTTTTTCTGGTCCTCAGGGCTCCCAGGGAGGTGGGTCTGCCTGGCTCTCCCTCCCGCTGGTCTCTGGGCATCCCTGCACTCACCCACCAGGGTGGTTCTCATGGGCAGCCCTTCCTACCTCCCCTGTCTTCAGTAGAGGACCTGGGTAACACCCCAGTGCACACATGCACATACTCTCAAACACGCCCCGCTGCAGGAAGTAGGCAGAGGCTCCTGCCAGGCTTCAGGCCTTCCCTATAGCTTTCCCCTCTACCTTTGGCCCAGAAATGTACCTTCTAAACAGATGGAACCAGAGAAAGGGAGACCATTTCCCCAGGACTGAATCCAGACACCCTGTCACCCTCCCTACTCCTTTCCCAGCTGGCCTGTCCTGTCCAGGTAGGATGTAGGGCCAGGACTAACCCTCTCCCTTCCAAGAGTCCCAGCATTCCAGCAATGGTTTCAGGCCAGCGGGACACATTGTCCAGTCACCCTCAACCCACCGTGTGGGTCTGAGCCCCCAAATCATATTCTATGTAAGCTGGGGAACTTGGCCTCACAGACCCCAAATTTCACGCCACACCAGGCCCAGGATGCTAGCTTCCTCTCCGTGAGTCTTGGAGGCCTGGCCAGAGGTCCACAGGCCTTCCCATGGTGATGCTTACTGGCATTTATTACACCCCTCAGGCAGAATCCTGCAGCCCCTGCAACTACCTGCTGGCTTCCTCACCCTCCCAGCTGTCTGCACCACCCGTCCCTGCCACTCACATTAGGCAGCCCAGCCCCACCCACCTTGCTAGAGGCCTCACCCCACCTGCCCTCTTGCAGGGAAGGACATGGAGCCCAATGGCCCGCTGCTGCTGAGGGATGAAGGGCCCCCGACTCCAGGCTCTGCCACAAAGGTGCCACCGGTAAGAGCTCGACTGTGGGAGGACCAGTGGGCAGGGGCCTGGCCCAGGACATGGCAGGAAATGTCTGGGTACAGGGATGGCAGGGGTGCCAGCCACGCCTGTCTTTGCCATCTGTCCCAGCTGTGCTGCTTCAGGGAGGGTTGCTGAACAGGGAATGGGGTCATAAATGTAGATTTTTAGTTGTGGTGTCATGAAAGTTGCCTTCTTGGGGTCAGGATGTGGGCTGCTAGGTGATGGTCAGGGGCAGAAAATAACAAAAGGAGGCCCCAAGGCCCTTTTGCTAAAGGGAGACCCGCCTAGACCACTGAGTGCGTGCCATCCTACCTCTGCCCATGCTGCCTCTGCTGACCCACACCTCCCCAGGCGAGCCCTCCTGCAGGACCTCTAGTGGCAGGGCCCCACCACCACCCTCCCTCCCCTGTGGGGTCCCAGTCCAGGGGAGCCATAGCCCCCAGATGCTGACCATCGATGGTGGCCCTAGGTCCCAATGACAAGGCCCTTCCCTACCTTGACCACCTAGTACCTCAGGTGACCTTGAGTGATGACCTCTCTTCCTGGCCCGTTTCCTCACTTGTCAAACAAGGAAGTGGTGTTTGGAGGGTCTATCCCTGAGTCAGCCTCAAGAAGAAAAGGACAAACATTTGCTGGATCCCTGGAGCTACCTGCCCCTCCCTCATCTCTAGGTTGCCAGGCCATTGGAGGCAGCTGGCACCCCCTTACACGCACTGTGTGATTGATGGATCTACTGGTCTGGGTAGTATTATGTTAGAATACACAGAATATAAACTTTAGCATCTTAACCATTGTCAGGTGCACAGCTTAGCGGCACTAAGCACAGTCACAGTGCTGTGCAGTGTCACCACCCTCTGTCTCCAGAACTTTCTCATCTTCCCAAACTGAAGCTCTGCTCTGTCAAATAGTAACTTCCCCCCCCCCCCAATAGTCCGCTTTCTGTCTCAGTGAATCTGATGAGTCTGGGACCTCGCGTAAGTAGAATCACAGCATTCATCTTTTCGTGTCTGGATTTTTCACTGACCATAACAACTTCAGGATTTAATCCATGATGTGACACATGTCAGGGTTTCATGACTTTTTAAAGTCTCAGGACAATTTGCTGTCTGGAAGGACCATGTTGTATTTCTCCCATTAGCAGTTGGTGGCTGTCTGGCTTGTCCCCTCCTTTCAGCAGTGGTGAAGATGCTGCTGGTATCACACATGAACTTGAGGATCAGTTTCCACTTCTTTGGGCTCTGTCCCCAAGGATGGACTGGCTGGGTCACAGGTTGTTCTATGGTAATGTGGAATTCTAACAAATCCCAACTCCTTTCCACAGCGCCTGTGCTGTTTTGCATGATGTACACAGCCCAACTTCTCACATCCTCCCTGAGGCTTGTTAAATTCTGTTTGGGGGCGGGGGTTACTTATTATTATAGCTGCTTCACGGGGGGAAACCGTGTCTCCTTCTGGTTTGGACTTGCATTTCCCTAGTGACTAAAACATGAAGCGTCTTGATGTGCTAATGGACAGTCTGTGTATCCTCTTTGGAGGAATAATCTATTGAAGTTCACTGCCCATTCTTGGAGTGGGCTGTCTTCTTGTTGCTGAGTTCTTCATGTATTCTGAATACTAGGTCTTTATCAGATAGACGATTTGCAACTGCTTTGTCCAATTCTATAGGTTGTTCTGAATTGTATTTTCTAAGTAATTTTTATAGGTTGCAAAGTTCCTGTCAGACTCCAAAATTCACAGTTCTGGCAGCTTTTCTCATTTCTTGGGGTGCTTCATAATTGTGCCAGACTTTGATACGTAGAGGCACGTAGGAGGGACTAGAGGGCCCTGGTATGTCTGGACAGGGTGGCCAGTGTGGCTTTTAGGAAGGAGGAACAGACAGGCAGTCCGCAGCACTGAGCAGGAGCCACAGAGACCGGACCCCACATGGCCTTGCCTTGCTACCCTGGGTCTTGCCTTCCCTCTTCCATGTTGGCTCAAGCGAGCACAGCCCTGTTCAGCCACATCTGGTGGAGAGCTGGGCAGTGGGGCAGTAGCAGCAGGTTTTGGCAGGTGTCCATTTGTTCCTTCCTTCCTTCCTTCATTCCAAATACTTGGTGAGCTTCTATCTGCCAGGGCCGAGCAGGTACTAGGATGTAATTGTCCCCTGGTGGGAGCCACGGACAACAAAGAGTTGACCACAGGAACAGCTTTGTGGCTATAATTGCAAAAGTCCTATGTGGCCCAAGGGCAATGTGTGTATTACCCGGGCCTGCTGCTGCAAGGTGGGGAAGTGGCCCATGAGGCCTGAGGAAGGAGCAGGGGCTGCCCAGCCACAGGGAAGAGCATTCTAAGCTGGGGAACAGCATGTGCTCAGGCAGCAAAGGGCACCGTGCACAAGAATCCCAGCTCAGGGACTCGCAGGTAGGGACTCAGGGCTCAGTCTGGGCTCAGTCTGGGCCCCAGAGGTCGTCTCCTGGCCAGGGTCTGGCACACAGCTCATGGCTCCTTCCTGTCACTGTCCTCAGCCCAAGACTGCTTGTCCCTGCAGGTGCAGGTCTTGCACCCCTTTTTTCCTGTGATCCTGTGTTTCTCACCTGCATAAGAGAGTGCCTAGTTCAATCCCAGCTCTGCTTCTGGGAGCTGTGTGACTTTGGGCACGTTTCTGAACCTCTCTGTGCCATAGTTGCCTCCTTTGCAGAGTGTGGAGAGGAGTAACCTGAGCCATCATGTTTAAGATACTTGTAGCTGGGCACACAATCCCAAACCATGCACACGGCACTCTCTGCACTCTCCCTCACAGCCTCTGTGCACTTGGGGATTGTGTCTCTCCCTCAAAGGGTCACGTTGGCTTTGCTTTCTGACCCGACTGCCTAAAGCCAAAGGTCAGCATACAGTGCTGCCAGGACAACCAGCAACGGAACAGTCTGAGTCCCAGCCCTGCCACTTGCTCACTGTGCAACCCTGGGAAGTTACTTCACCACCCTGTGGCTGAGTCCACAGAATGGGGTGATAATGGACCCACCTTGTGGGTCATTGGAAAAATAGATGAGTGCATCAGGCAAGGTATCTGCACAGGGCCTGGCACACCTGTGCAGACAGGGCTCTGGCTCTGCCGTCATGATTAGGACGGGCCGCGAGACCCCCCATTTCCTACTACCCCTAGATGGGGCTCCCTCAGCCCAGAGCAGAGCATTCCTGGCCCTGGAGGTGGCTGTAGCAAAAGCCCCAGGATTTCCAGCAGGAGAGCAGGGCAGGGTGGCCACACTTGTGTCAGGCTCTGCCACTGAACAGCCTGTGTTCCGGATACTCGGTGCTGCAGTTCAGCTGTGAAAGTGCTACAGACAACACAGTGTGTGGACGGTGTGGCCATGTGCCCAGAAAACTCTATTCATGGATGCTGAAAGTTGAATTTCATACTATTTTCATATCTTACAAAATATTATTCTTTTGATTTTTTTTCCAACCACTTAAAAACAGGGAAGCTGTTCTCAGCTTACAGGCCACACAGAAACAGGTAGCAGGCAGGACTCTGGTCATAGCTTGCTGTCCCCCAGCCTGTAGACTTTAGACCTGGCTGTGTGTCCCAGGCCTCAGTTTCCCTATTTGTAGGAGCACTGTGGCCCTTGCCAGCTCCAGGAACCAGAGACTGCTGCTCTCTGCCTGTGTAGTCAGCTATGTGCCAGCCCTGGGAGAGGACCAGCACTGACCTCCACGTGTAGTTCCTGGGGGTGGGGTAGACGTCCCCCAGCACAGCCTGCACTTGTGTCTCAACCCTGCCCAGAGCTGGACACATGGCGATGGCCAAGAAGTGGACACCTAGGACCCATGGGGAAGGAACAAAGAGGCAGGGAAGCTGTTCCTTGGGTGGAAGCAGTGTGGCCCCCAGAAACCCAGCATGAGGTCTTGTCACCATCCCACAACTGCCACTGAACTCCCCCTCTGCAAGGTGCAGCCCTGGCACTCTGACCACCCTTACTCGGGCCCCCTGAGTGCCCTCCCCATCAGCGTCTGTCCTCCATACCTGTTGGCTCAGCCCTGACACTTAGTGGCCCTCTGTTTCCTTCCTGCCTTTACCACCTGCCTTGTCCCTGCATGTGCTGGGGCATGTGGGTCCCCATATTTCTATTGCTGTGTGCCCAGGATAGGTGCCCAGGGAAGGGGCTCCTTCGGCCACCTTGTTCCTCCATCCCCCATGGCACCCCTATAAGTGCTGGTAGATGGGACAGAGGGTCCTAAGCAGGGTGGCAGGATGGGAGCATCAATCCTACACCCCAGCCCTCTGCATCCCCAGGCTGCGCCCCGATGTCCTGTCCCCCACACCTGCATCTTTCCTTTGCAGGCAGAGTACAGGCTGTGCAATGGATCTGACAAAGAGTGTGTGTCACCAACAACGAGGGTCACCAAGAAGGAGGCTCTCAAGGTGGGCCAGGCCTGTGGAAGGGCTCAGCTATATCATTGAGGAAATGGCAGCTGAGTCAGGGTGCCACACCCTGCCTGACAAAGGGAAGGGGACGAAGCCTGGGCTGTGCAGTGGGAGGAGCTGGGGGCAGCTGGGGCCTCCGTCCTGATTTGTCCTCTTGGTGCTCGGCCCAGGTACAGAAGGAGAACTACCGGCAAGAGAAGAAGCGAGCCACTCGGCAGCTGCTGCGTGCCCTCACAGACCCCGGAGTGGTCATCATGGCCGACAGCCTGAAGGTGGGGCTGTGCTTGACCCGGGCATAGCATCTGTTTGCTTGTCACTGGGGATCTGGATACAATTTCTTGGGCTGCCTTAACAAAGGAGCAAAAACCGGAAAGCTCAAAACAACAGAAATGCAGGCCAGACCTGGTGGCTCACACCTGCAACCCCAGCACTCTGGGAGGCCAGGGCAGGAGGATGCTTAAGCTCAGGAGTTTGAGACCAGCCTGAGCAAGACACCATCTCTACTAAAAACAAAAACTAGCCGGGTGTTGTGGCAGGTGCTTGTAGTCCCAGCTACTTGGGAGGCTGAAGCAGGAGGATCACTTGAGCCCAAGAGTTTGAGGTTGCTATGAGCTATGATGCCACAGCACTCTACCCAGGGCAACAGAATGAGACTCTGTGTGGGAAAAAAAACAAAACAGAAATGTGTTTCCTCCCACCTGTCCCATCCCTCTAGGGGTGGCCTCACCCCATGTGGTCTCTCTACCTCTCTCCCCTCTCTGTGTAAGGAGCTGGGCCCCAACAGGGCTATTGTCACTTCACTGCACCTGCAAAGATCCCATTTCCAGGTAGGGTCTGCTCAGCTGGGTGACGCACGAGCAGGGAGACAGCCTGCTTATAGTGGCCAGGTCCGGATCAGGAGGCCTGTGTTCAATCCCTGAGCCTTGGTTTCCCCTCTATACAGTGGAATGACACTGCCCAGCCCCTTGACTGCTGGGCAGAGCACGGGGCCTGGCCTGAGCAGGCTCCTTCCATCTCACACACCAAAAGTACAATGAAGAAATGGTGTGCAAAAGTGAATATATATTTAGAATGAGAAAAAAATGACAGCTGGTTTCAAAATTTACAAAGTTGATAAGAGCAACATCATGGACCCCTCCCAGGAGCCAACTGGACTCTCACCAACATCATGGGTAATCCTGTGCCTACCTGCTCTGTATTTCTCTGGATTCACCCTAATTTGCTTTCTCCTGCTGCACAGCAGGCTGGAGTTCTGCCGAGTCCCTGGGGCACTGTCTGACCCCTGCCCTGCACACAGGAGGCTGGGACACCAGTCCAGGGCACAGGGACCAGTGACGGCCTTGATGATGGTGCCCTCTTCACAGATCCGTGGGACCTTGAAGAGCTGGACCAAGCTGTGGTGCGTCCTAAAGCCAGGGGCACTGCTCATCTACAAAACGCCCTCCGGTGGCCAGTGGGTAGGCACCGTGCTGCTGCACTGCTGTGAGCTCATCGAGCGGCCCTCCAAGAAGGACGGCTTCTGCTTTAAGCTGTTCCACCCGCTGGACCAGTCTGTCTGGGCTGTGAAGGTATGTAGTCCAGGGCAGAGGAGAGGGGGAGCAAGGACAGGGGAGAGGGTGTGGGGGAGTGGGCGTGGGAGCAGGCTGTCTCTCCAGATGGGCTCTCACTGCCACTGTGGGACCCCAGGCACATCTCTTAACTTCCCCAAGCCCCAGTGGGGCACACAGTAGGCTACAGGTCCTTTACTCATCCCACCCAGGAGGGAGGAGGCTGCTGCTTCTGGGGTGGTTGAGGAACAGGCCATGTGTTCTGCTGCCTGAGCCCAGACCTCATCTCTCATAACCAGAGGCTGCCCTGGCTAGGGCCAGTTAGGGCAGGATGGCCAGGGATAACCCAGGATGCCCAGAGAAACAGCAAAGTTTCTCAGTGCAGCTATGCCCCCAATATCGCATGGAATATTCTTATACTGAAAAGCTGTTCATTGTTTCCCTGAGATCTGATTCCAACTGGGCTTCCTAGGTTTGCACTCACTGATTTGGGAGGCTCAAGAGCTGCTGGCCAACCATGGGGCAGAGAGCTCCCTGCCCACTCTCCTCTCGCTGCCCACGTGTCTGTCTGGCCAAGTGCCTAGCCCTGCCTAGGGGGGTCCTGAGGCCCCAGGAGGTCCACATGAGTCCAAGTATGGGTCTACGCAGTTCTGCTGGCCTGTTTGTGCATCTGTCCCTGGGTATTACCCCCAGTGACACTGAGCCTCTGCTTTCCAGGGCCCCAAAGGCGAGAGTGTGGGCTCCATCACGCAGCCCCTCCCCAGCAGTTACCTGATCTTCAGAGCTGCCTCCGAGTCAGATGGTGAGTCCCTGCCAGCCTCTTTCAAAGTAGGTCAGGGTTGCAGCCCAGGTGCAGGTAGTTCCAGTTCAGGCTCTTCTATTGTCACCCAAGAAACACCCTGAAATCACAGGGCAAGCTGGCTTAGGAGCCAGGCAGGCCCGCCACTCACCGTGACCCCTCTCTGAGCCTCAGCTTCCCTAGGGGCAAAATGTGACTGAGGACCCTAGTCACCCCAGTGTGAGGAGCATCCAGTGACCATGTAAAGCAACCAGGTGCCAATTACTGAGCTCCAACCAACAGCCAGGCACCATTGAACCACTGGGTTCTACTATCACTGTCTGCATTTGCCAGATAGGAAACGGAGGCACGGGCCACCAGCAGGAAGAAGGTGCTAGAGCCTGAATGTGACTTGGAACTTCCCTGACTCCCAAATGCATCTCCCATTTGGCCCCCACTAGGCAGTAGTGTGGTTCCTTCTTAGGGACACTCGCCTTCTAACAGGGAAGGCCTAGCCCCACATCACCCTCCAGGGGCTGCTCCAGCTGCTCTGAGTCCCCAGGGCTGGCTCCTAGGGGGGAGGGGCCCTGCCTAGAGCAGTGGCAGGTTGGATGTCACCCCCTGTGTTCTGCCCTGCCGGCCTGGCATCGCACCCTTCTGGTGTCACACCCACGCTCCCCTCCCAGCCATCGGAGTCCTCTTCTGTAATGGCCATTCCCCAACTCTGTGCTGAGTCCCATGTGGCTGCCATGGACAGGGAAGCTCACGACCTCTGCATTCTGGGGGAGATGAGCAGTGAGCCATCAGACAAGGCCAGGGCCATGACCAGGGAGGGTGTCCACAGCCCCTGTGGGTATCAGGGTGGGCTTCCTGGAGGCGGTGGCAGAGGTATCAAAGGATTTGTAATAGTCTGGATACCTAGTCCTCTGTGGCAACCACAGTCACACGTGTCAGGACCTGGGGCCCAATTCAGCAGCTGTGCCTGTCCCCCCAGTTTCCCACCTGCACACACTTCCCATGAGCCCCATTCCTATGAATCTACAGCCCAGACTGGGCACTCTTGTGAGTAGGGGAGCCACTGTTAGCAGTCACACCTGTTGAGACACTCAGGTGCTTGTCTAACCATGATGGCAGCATGGCGGGAGCCAAGGGCAAGAGTTCCAGGTGTCCAGCTCTGTTGACCGCCCCCCCACCTCTGTCCACACAGCCAGGAGCTGACTCTCCTCTTGGTGTGGGAAGTGCCCCTCCTGGCCACTCTCTTATGCTAAGCTCCAGGCCATCAGGGACCCTGGGCACAGACTGCACATGCAGGGACCTGTGGGCCAGCTGTCTGGGTGGAAGGCCGGCTCTCAGTCTTCTGGGCTTGAGACCTAGAGGGGTCACTTAGTATCTTGGCCCTTGTGAGTAACGTGGCAGCCGAGGTGGATGAAGCTGTGCTCTGAGGATCCTCTGAGGCCCCTGCAGGGCCACCTCCTCCACAGTGACTGACCCCTGTCAGGGCCTGCTCAGAAAGTCCTCGTCCACACAGGGTTCCTGACTTCTGCTCCCTGTGGACTCCCAGATAGATGGGGGCGGGGAAGGGAGGAGTCTCCCTGGTTGGGTAGAGGGTGGGATCCGTGAGATCCAGAGTGAGCAGGGTTTTCCTGGTAGCTCCCTGGGACAGGGGTTGACTCACCCGTGTTCCCCCCAGGCCGCTGCTGGCTGGATGCCCTGGAGCTGGCACTCCGCTGCTCCAGCCTGCTGCGACTGAGCGCCTGTAAGCAGGGCCGTGATGGGGAGCCAGGGTCCTCGCCAGACGCATCACCCTCATCACTCTACGGACTGCCCACCTCGGCTGCTGTCCACCCAGACCAGGACCTATTCCCGTGAGTGAGGGAGGGGGGGCTCTGCTTCCTAGGGTCTCGGGGAGGGGGCAGAGGGCAGCCCTAGGCCCCACAGGCTACAGGCTGGTGGGGTGACTTGTTCACTGCTGTGGCCTTGGTTGCCTTGCTGATAAAAGGGTCCAATAGTGTCACAGGCAGGCTGTCAAGTCTTAAATGCAGGAATGTGTGTGAAGGGCCCAGCCTGCCTGGGCTTCCTGGACTTTAGACCCATGATGCCATCCACCTTCCAGATTGAATGGGATATCCCTGGAGAACGATGCGTTCTCAGACAGGTCGGAGCGAGAGAACCCCGAGGAGTCAGACACCGAGACCCAGGATCACAGCCGCAAGACCGAGAGCGGGAGTGACCAGTCGGAGACTCCTGGGGCCCCTGGGCACAGAGGGACCACCTACGTGGAGCAGGCCCATGAGGAGCTCGGGGAGGTGAGAGCCCCCCACCCAGCGCTCCAATCAGCCCTTCACCTCTGCCCCTCATTCCAGACGCAGAGGTAACAATGCCAAGTCCTATGGGGGGTCTCTTTGCCTATCCCACGCTGACCCGACGCTTGGGTGGACATACTCCCTTCTTCTAAGAGAGCCTGGGCTCACTGTGTACCTGCTGGCTAGCTGGCCTGGGGTTGTGGGATGGCACAGGAGTTCACTGCTGTGGGTGCCTCCCACAGGCTCTAACATGCTGACGGGAGAACAGGGGCTCAGGAAGGTGGTCAGATTCTGGGAGGGGCACAAAGGCTGACTGGGCACTTGCATACACCTGGCTCTGTCCTGAGTGTGGGGTAGACAGACCTGGGCCCTATGTGTCTCAGACGCCAGCAGGAAATACCACAGACCCACAAACAGAAGAGGTCAGGGAGCTGCAGGGAAGTGAGTGGGCCAGGGCCTACAACAGAGTACAGCTGCAGCCCTGCAGCCAAGGTGGCTGGCTCACTGCACAGGGACATCACTGGAAGAAAGTACACATTCTGGGCTGCACTGGGAGAGCAGAGGTGGGCTGAGAAGCAAGCTTTGCTTTGAATTGGGTGCTGTCAGCCACTGGGCGCTCTGTAAGCTGGAATCTTGTCCTTCCCATCCAGACAAAAGGAGCAAGGCCCAGGTTGTCCTTGGTGGAGAAGAGGCAGCCCCTGATTGAGCCAGAAAAGGGGATTTGGTTCCTTGTCACTTGGGACAGGGTCTTGTCTGCTTCCTACTCCACCAGAGGCATGGAGTGGTCTTGTCTGGTGCCCTGCGTGTTCAGAAGGAAAGCCCACATCCCCATGGGTGCCAGGCCACTCTGGCTGTCCGGCTGCTATCCTCACAGGGCAGCAGTGCTGCATGTTTGGGAAAAGGAGGTCAGGCAGAGGGGTTGATGCCAATACCGAGCTCTGTAGGGAGGAGCTGTTGTTAGGAGGAAGCTACTTAGACCCCCAGCATGATGGAGAAGGGAAAGTGGACAGGTTCAGAGCACTTAGGGGGTTGAATCATGCAGGTCCCTGCCAGATGCCGTTATGAGACAAGCATGGCAGGCCGAGGACAGGGGAGATACCGCTGCCCATGAGTCTGGGGCTCAGGCAGAGGTCTGAGTGCCAGAGCACAGAGTCGACACCCCAGCTTCGGAGGCTGAGCACAGATGACAGAGGAGCCGGAGGTGGGAGGAGTGCAAGGTTCCAGAACCACCAAGAATCAGGGCAGGGTGAGCAGTAGTTGTGTGCTATATGAGGAGGGGGTGAAGGATTCCTGCCAGTGCTGGTACCCATGAGAACCCCGGAGCTGACCTAGAAATTGAGGCCAGGGAACCACAGCTCAAGGGATTAATATGGGCACACCTGGGAATTGCCTGACCCTAGCGGGGAAGTCTGCTAGACCAATGCCACAGGACTGGTCCATAGCTATGCATGCACAGAGGGGCAGGACAACTTGCCTAAGGCAGCCCAGCAGGGTGGAGCCGGACCCTGAGGCAGGGCCTGCTGCTGGCACCCCATCCTGCTGCCTCCCAGGGCAGCTGCCATTGGGCTAAGAGTACAGATGGTCCCAGTCTGAGTCTCCCCTCTGCCCCACACCAGCTGTGTAACCATAGGCAAGTCACTTGTCCCTTCTGTGAAGGGGGCAGGACCAATGTTGTCTTGTGTGCCCTGGGGCTGGCAAAAAGTGGATCTATAGCAAGAAAAGGGATGTCTCAGGAAGGAGGGGGTCCAGACGGCCACTCACTTCTAGCAAATGAGGGAGGCTTTCTACAGGATGCAGGGACTTGTGGAGGTGATGGGAGAGGTTACAGCATTGACCCATAACCTGCACTTACCTCCAAACTCAGGAAGTTGTATACATTTGATATCTATAACTTCATGTGTCCTGATCATACCCCCAATAAAGTAGAGAGAGAAAGAAATTTGGAAATAGTAATAATGTTTTTATAAAAAAACAGAAGAGCAGGCCACCACCTGCATCTCCAGATCATCTGGAGCCCCCTAAACGCTGGGCCCAGAGTCACACAAAGTCCACAGATGGGTTTCAGCAGCCACGTTTGGGGAGGCCCCACTTGGACTCAGAGGAGCTGGCAAACAGAGGGGGGAGGGCCCTGGGCAGGGAAGAGTCAGGTCAGATGCAGCTCAGGTAGGTGCAGAAGCCCATGGTCAGGCCAAGGGTCTACAACTGAAGCTGGCAGGTGCCATCATCCCCTAGGCTGTCTCCAGCCAGAGTAGCTGCTGCTGTCCTGCCCACCCTTGGTCAGGGCCTGACTGCAGCCACTCTGTGCAGCTGGGTGAGGCATCCCAGGTGGAGACGGTGTCGGAGGAGAACAAGAGTCTCATGTGGGTCCTGCTGAAGCAGCTGCGGCCAGGCATGGACCTGTCCCGCGTGGTGCTGCCCACCTTTGTGCTGGAGCCACGCTCCTTCCTCAACAAGCTCTCTGATTACTACTACCACGCTGACCTGCTCTCCAGGTGAGCACCATGCCGGAGGGTACTGGGCCCTGCAGGCCTGCCTGCCCATGGAGCCTTTCTTCACTGTCCCTGTGGCTCTGGCCTCCTAGAGGGCCCTGTCCCCAAAGACTAGGCTGAGAGGAGCTGGTAAGGAGGAGAGTGATGGGTAATTCTGAGGGCCATGGCCATTGCTTGTGAGCGTGGGGTCAACGCATCCCATGGCCTGTGCCCTCAGGTTGGACGGGTGGGCTGTAGAGACAGGAAAGGGCCCAGGTGGAAGAAGCATGGAGGGCTTCCTGGAGGCAGGGGCACCCCCACAGCCTGGAGCCAGTAGTCTCTCTACCCCAGCATGGGAGCAGCCCTGGCACTTTAGCAGAACCCTCTTCCCTGGAAAAAGCCCTTGGGGGGCTGAGAGTATCCAGCATATCTGGGCCTGGTGGCCTGCTTCAAGCTGAGTGGGTGGAGGTTGGATGTAGAAGGGGCTGAGGAAAGAGGGAAGGAAGGCTCAGAGCTCTCCCCGGGTCGTAGGGCCGCAGTGGAGAATGACGCCTACCGCCGCATGAAGCTCGTGCTGCGCTGGTACCTGTCCGGCTTCTATAAGAAGCCCAAGGTAAGAAGTACAGGCAGGGGGGTCAGCCTGTTCAGCCCTTGTCCCCTGGCATCGCCGCCTCCCCAGCCTTGAAGGATTTTCTCATCCCGCAGTGGGCCCTAACTTCCCAGAGAGGAGCTCCTGGACAGCTCAGACCAGACCCCAGAGGCAGCCCTGGTTCCCTCAAAGACCCAAGCCAGGCTGTTCCCCACTCATAAGAGGGCAGCCTCGGGTTTGTGAGAGACACTCCCTCACAAGATGGTGCCAGGAATGGCACTGTCTTTCCTGAGCCTTATGGTGCCTTACGGACCTGTAGTTTTCAGTTTTTAGTCATAGAACCCATTTTTAGAGCCTAAAACCCCAGACTCAGATGACAGCAGGGCTGGGGCTGCTCTGGTTGTGGTGAGGGGGCGGGGCCTCCAGCCCACCCAGTCCACTTACCCCACTATTGAGCCCTAGAGTTCCATGGGACACAAGTATGAAAACCACAATTCTGGTTCCACCTTTTCATTGTGCAGCTGGGGAAATCAAGGCTCAGGGAGGGAAGGAGCATCCCAAGTCACACAGCAGGCTGCCAGTGGTGCTGGGTCTCCTGACAGCATGGTGCCTTCTGCAGGCAGCTTTCAGCAGGATATGTGTGGGCTGCACCCAGAGTCTGGGGTGACCTGGTTGGGGTATCATGTCCCCCTCTGAGCCGAGAAGTGGACAGGATGCCCTGAGGCTGCCCCCAGAATGTAAACCACCCGCAAAGCATAGGCTCCCCAAAGCAGAAGTGGGGTGCTGTTCCCAGCTGCTGGGAGCAAACCAGGTCATCCCTTCTGGAGACCAGGATGCACGCAGCCCCCACACGCCGTCCCACAGTCCATGTCACACCCACACGGCATCCGTGGCTGGTCTCTGGACAGTGAGCCCCTCCCCCCAACTCCATGTTTCTGTTCATTACCTCCAGGGAATCAAGAAGCCCTACAACCCCATCCTGGGGGAGACCTTCCGCTGCTGCTGGTTCCACCCCCAGACCAACAGCCACACGTTCTACATAGCAGAGCAGGCAAGAGCCCCCGCTGCCCAGGCTGGATGTGGGTCTGCCTGGCAAAGGCGGGTGCTGGGCCTGGCAGGCAGGTGACCCCCAGAGCACATTTCTTAGGGGCCTGCCCATGAGAAGGCCTCTGGACCCATCTGTTGCCCATTGGGATCTCCTGGAAGGTGTGGACACAGCCCAACAGCTGTGGCAGCAGGTGGTGTCTCCCTAGGAAGAAGAATGGTGCATCCCTTTTCCAAGGGGTGCTCTGGGCTGATTTAAGAACTGGAAGTCTCAGGCCCAGCTCCCCCGGGCATCAGGAGCAAGAGCCTGGGACCTGAGACTGGGTGGGATGTGGAGTCGAGGGGGCATTGGACAGCCGGGGCATCCGACAGGCCAGGCCCTCACCTCACCTGAGGCCATTTCCAGATTCCCCTCTCTGCACACAGGTGTCTCACCACCCGCCTGTGTCTGCCTTCCACGTCAGCAACCGGAAGGATGGCTTCTGCATCAGTGGCAGCATCACAGCCAAGTCCAGGTTCTATGGTGAGACCCTCACCCTGGGGACACCCAGACCTCAAGTGGTGGCTGTGTGCATGTCCCTGCTCAGTTAGAGGCCACATGGATGGTAACAGTGCTCAGATTCTGGCCTTGGCAGGGCCAGTCCCGAGCTCAGTGCCCCCAGTGGAGAGTGGGCACTGTTTGCAGGGATACTGTGAACAGGGAGGACTAGAGCCGAGAGGTCTGGTCGGTAGCTTCTGGCCCATATGGCTATTTAAAGTGACTAAGATGAAATAAAACTTAAGATGCAGCCCCTCAGTTGCAGGGTACCCATCACTCAGACTCATACGTGCCTGGTGCCCCCAAGTGGAACAGGCAGGATAGAACAGCCTTTGCAGAAAGTTCTGTTGGACAGTGCTGCTTGGAGCGGTGTGGTAGCTCAGAAATTGTCCATTTCCATTCTTTCTCATCAGGCATACTTTTGTTATTGTCATCTGTGGACAGGTGACACCTGAGCCACTCTGTGTGCCCAGCTGTCTGTGGGGTGTACGGAGAACACCTCTGTCTGCAGAGGGGGTAATAGGTGGCATCTGCCCACAGGCTCAGCCCATTTCCCCCACCCATGTCCCTCACCAGCAATGCCTGTGATTTTCGACCCAGAGTGGGTATACCCCCTCAGCAGGGGTATTTAAAATCCCAGGGAGGCTCAGGCTTTTCAGAAAGGTTTGTAGCCCCTACCCTCAGAATCTCTGGTTTAATAATTGAAATAAACCATTAAGTCATGAAAAGTTAAATAACTTCTCTGAACAGATGGTACATGCACACTGGCCAGGGTCTGAAGTAGCTCAGACCCTGTGACTTCACTGTCTCTGCAGGGAACTCGCTGTCGGCTCTGCTGGATGGCAAAGCCACACTCACCTTCCTGAACCGTGAGGAGGATTACACCCTCACCATGCCCTACGCCCACTGCAAAGGTGAGAGCCGGGCCGGCCCTTCAGAGAGAGCTCTGGGTGCTAAAACCTTTGGTTTGCAGTTGTTTAAAGGACCCTTTATTCCACCTCACTTGTCAATTCCAGGCAGATGGCTGTGTTCCTCCCCTCTGGACACACTTCCTTTGCCTTCTGGCTTCCTTGGCATTGGTGACCCGTCAGCTATCAGCCTATTTGCTGCAAATCTGCTTTTCTCTGTAGCTACTTTTGAGCTAGTCTCTTTGTCTTTGGTGCTCTACCAGCTCACTTTAGTGTGTCAAGGTTTGGATTTCTTCTTTATTTTTAGTTAATGGACTATTTCTTATAGCAGTTTTATGTTTACAGAGAAATTGCACAGAGAGTGCAGAGTCCCCACACCCCCACTGCAGGTTCCCTGCAGTCTCCCCTGTGAACATCTGGCCATAGCTCACTCTCTCTGCACAGCTGCTGATACAGTGTTGATATGGTATTGTTAACTGGAGCCCACAGTGTACAGTGGGGCTCACTCTTGTCTATACATTCTATGGATTTTGACAAATTTAGATTGACATCACCCACCTTTGCAGTGTCATACAAAATTGTTTCACTGCCCTAAAAATCTCTTGTTATGGGCTGGACACGGTGGCTAACACCTGTAATCCCAGAACTCTCGGAGGCCGAGGCGGACAGATAGTCTGAGCTTAGGCATTTGAGACCAGCCTGAGCAAGAGAAAGACACTGTCTCTAAAAATAGCCAGGTGTTGTGGGGGACACCTATGGTCCCAGCTGCTTGGGAGGCCAAGGCTAAAGGATCACTTGAGCCCAAGAGTTTGAGAGTTTGATGTTGCTGTGAGCTATGATGCTACAGCACTCTAACAAGGGCGACAAAGTGACACTCTGTCTCAAAAAGCAAATCCCTTGTGATTAGACAGGAATAGATGAGTCCACCTGCTCATCCCACCTCGCATCGAGTCCTGACAACCACTGATTCTTTTACTGTCACCATAGTTTTGCCTTTTCCAGAATGTCATGTCTTGGGGATCACATGGTACCAGCCTTTTCAGGTCGGCTCCTTTCACTTATAATGTCCATTTAAATATTCCTCTTTTTGTAGCGTGAAAGCTCTGCTTTTCTTTTTTCTTTTTCATGATTGAGGGCTTTTGTTTATTTGTTTTAACTCCCTGAACCTGAGGTTTCGTGGCTTTGGTTTGGAAATTTGGGGCCTGGAAATTCTAGTCTGGCAATTTATAGCCATTATTCTATTTGTTCATTTTTTGAGACAAGGTAGGGCGCTGTCACCCAGGCTGGAGTGCAGTGGCACATTCATAGCTAGTGTAGCCTCGAACTCCTGTAGCCATGACTTGTTTTCCTTACCATTGAATTCAAAGCCATTTTTTACAATACTGCCTCATTCTTAATTTCTCCATGTTTTCTAGAATTTCAATGAGATGTTTGCTACACTGTCTCCTTCCCAGCTCTGTATCTTGCAGTGTTCCCAGCATATCTTTTATTTCTCTGTGTTCTAGATGATTTCTTTAGATTTCCTTTTTTTTTTTTTTTTCGAGACAGAGTCTATGTCGCCCTCAGTAGAGTGCTGTGACATCACAGCTCACAGCAACCTCAAACTCTTGGGCTTAAGCGATTCTTTTGCCTCAGCCTCCCAAGTAGCTAGTACTACAGGAACCTGCCACAACGCCCGGCTACTTTTGTTGTTACTGTTTTAGTTGTCATTGTTGTTTAGCAGGCCCCGGGCCAGGTTCAAACCGGCCAGCCTTGGTGTATGTGGCCGGCACCGTAACCACTGCGCTTCGGGCACCAAGCCTCTTTAGATCTATCTTTAATAAACCTGATGTTTGACTCACCCACCACGTTTCAGTCTTGACATTTAGTTTCCCTAGACATTCTGCTTGCTTCCACTGCAAACCTGCCTACTCTTTGGTGCCTATACCTTGTTCCCTGGTCCCATTTACAGTTCCTTCTTATAAATCTTTGAATGTTATAAACACAATTTTTCCATCTTCTTTCTCTCTAGTAATTCTCATATTCTGGGATTCTAACTTGTGTGCTGCTGTCTTCCCACCGCCCACAGAGGTCCCTTAGCAGATGCTAAGTGAGTGACTCTATTTAGTAAAACCCTGAGATTCTGATTTTGCTGGGAGATTTTCTGGGCTCTCATAGAAAATGTGTGAATCTCGAACTCAACTTACACATTCACAAAGAATTTTGTCTTTATTTTTAACCTCTAGAGCCCAGGCCAATCCAAACGTTTCCTCCACTCTCCTTCCACACTGAGTGGGCTCCTGCAGCTCCTCCCCTGCCAAGGCACAGCTGGGGGAGAGCCCCTGTTGTGTGGAGACATCCCCAGACAGATTGTCCTGAGTACTCTGGCCCGAGAGCCTGTCACTGCTCCCCATGGGAACCTCAGAAACCAAGATCTTAGCGCAACAAATTCTCCCCCCCCTCCTTCTTCCCTCCCTCCGCTTCCTCTTTTTGGATGTCTCTTTGCTCATTTTCTGCTCTGGGGGATTTCCCTTACTTTCTTGTACTCACACCTGCTCAGCCATGCATTTAAAAGATATTACATAAGGTCAGGAGTTTGAAACCAATCTGAGCAAGAGGGAGACCCCGTCTCTAAAAATAGCCAGGCACTCGGGTGATGCCTGTGGCTCAGAGGAATAGGGTGCCGGCCACATATGCTGGAGGTGGTGGGTTCAAACCCAGCCCTGGCCAAAAACTGCAAAAATAAATAAATAAATAGTCACGCATTGTAGTAGGCACCTGTAGTCCCAACCACTTGGGAGGCTGAGGCAAGAGGATCGCTTAAGCCCAAGAGTTTGAAGTTCCTCTGAGCTGTGATGCCACGGCACTCTACCAAGGGCAACTGAGTGAAGAAAACAAAGAACATTATATATTTTTTCAAGCTGTTATCATGGCAACCTTGAAACAGATATGAAAGTACAGTCCTGTATCCACAGCAGGGCAAGCCACCTGTCACATTTCCCGTGACCCCTACTCACTCTCCCTCTTATTACCATGTTTCCCCGAAAATAAGACACTGTCTTATATTTATTTTTTCTCAAGAAGACACACTAGGGCTTATTTTCAGGGATGTCTTATTTTTATTAAGTATAATACAACAATCCACATTTATTCAAATGACAGTTAAGACATTTAAGTCATTTTCTTCTGGAACCTGAGAGGGGAGCCCACCTCGTTGGTGGGGCTGGTGCTAGTGATGCGTGAACTCCTTTTCCCTAGCCGTTTGCACATGTGCAATAGGATGCCTGTGACAGCGGTTACCACACACACACCCGCACAAGTGCAAACGGCTCAGAGAAAGGAGCTGCGGCAGATAAAAGGTATTGCAGTCTTCCTTACAGCTCTGTGCTGAAATGCCAATCACTAGGTCTTATTATCGGGGTAGGGCTTATATTTAACAAATGCATAGAAATCCTGCTAGGGCTTATTTTGGGGGTAGGTCTTATTTTTGGGGAAACACGGTAACTAGAAGCTAATCTCAGACATTTGTCTATGTATTTTATCGTGTATCACTCCAAGATAAGGATTCTTCTTATAATCATAACCACCAGGCTGCTATCATCATACATAGAAAATGAGAAATTGAGGCTTTCTCCCTCGCACCAGAGATTGAGTCTGCTGAGAGCTCCCTGATGGCCCTGTGCTAGTGTGCTGCCAGGCACACGCCGCACAGCTCGCCGGTCAGTCTCCACTGCTGTTCCCCTTGCGTTTTCTCACAGTTCCTCCAGGCTGGATCTTAGTGGCTGTGTCCTGGATATTTCCTATAAACTGTAAACTGACTTGCTCTATAGATGCTCAGTGTAGTTTTTTCCCCAAGGCTCTCTAGGGCTCCATGTCTGCCCACAGCAGGGAGGTGCCGTTGTTCTTTATGATGCTAGTGGGCGTTGATTCTCAGTACCTGGAGGTGTTAATTTATGAGACATGGCAAGGTGGTGACATCCTTTTTGTTTTGGGGGGTTTTTTTGAGACAGTCTCACTTTGTCACCTTGGGTAGAGTGCCATGGCATCATAGCTCACAGCAACCTCAACCTCTTGGGCTCAAGTGATTCTCTTACCTCAGCTTCCCAAGTAGCTGGAACTACAGGCACCCACCACGCCTAGCTATTTTTAGAGACGGGGTCTCACTCTTGCTCAGGCTGGTCTCAAACTCGTGAGCTCAGGCAATCTACCCGCCTTAGCCTCCTAGAGTGCTAGGATCATGGGTGTGAGCCACTGCACCCGGCCTTCTTTTTTTTTTTTTTTTTTCTTATTGTTTGGGATTCATCGAAGGTACGAATTCATACCTTATAATTATGTCCCACCCCTAAAAGGTGTACCATACACCATGACTTCCCAGCAGGAGGCTCTCTAAAGAAAAACTTCTGTCCAGGCATGTGGTGGCTCACGCCTACAATCCCAGCACTCTGGGAGGCTGAGGCAGGTGGATCCCTTGAGCTCAGGAGGTTGAGACTAGCCTGAGCAAGAGTGAGACCCTGTCTCTAAAAATAGCAGGGTGTTGTGGCAGGAGCCTATAGTCTCAGCTACTCAGGAGATGGAGGCAGGAAGATGACTTGAGCACGGGAGTTTAAGGTTGCTGTGAGCTATGACTCTACAGCACTCTACTGAGGGAGACAGAGTGAACACTGTCACAGAAAAAAAAAATGAAGAGAAAGTTCCCTTGGTCTACTGTGTGGTTACCCAGTAGGTTCAGTTGGTTTTAGGATAAATGCCAAATTTTTTCTAAATGAGTCTTTACCCTGCTGTCCTCCAGAGGCGACAGTTGTGACGGTCAGTATCATCGTGGTGTTATTTGCTAAGAACGTATTTGGTATTTTCTGGTCACTCCAGTCATCATCCTCACTAATGCATTGTTCCACCTTGGCCATTGGGAGCCACGCTTGGCTTCTGGGCCCTTCCACACTGAGGCCACTGTGCCTCCTTCCTGCTGGTGTAACCACATGAGCACCTTGGGTGCTTGCTGTGCTGGACCCCACTCAGCCCTTTCTCCAGGAAGCCCCAGATTCCTTCTTGTAGGAAGATTTAAAGACCACAGCTGGAGGGCAGATCTGTTCTCTTTTTGTCTATTTTTTTGTTGTGGTAACATACACATAATAAGATTGACCATCTTCATCATTTTTAAGTGGACAGTTTAGTGATATTAAATGTGGTCATGACGCTGTGCTGCCATTACCACCATCCACTTCAGATCTGTTTCTTACAAGTGGTTTGGTCATTGATTCTGAGACTTTTCAGTGAGCTGAACGTAGAAGTCTTTTCTGTGTGAGTGTAAAATAGATCACGAGTTTGTGTTTGCATTCGTAATCCAGATTCAGGATAGGAGCGTCTCGGCAATCCTATTGACCTGACGCCTCAATCGTTCATTCCCTCCCAGGCCAAAAGGCCCAGTTTTTAGCATCACAGCCGTGGTGACTTTTGTTCAGATCTCACATCACACACGTGTCAGTCTGGACCCTCACAGCCGACCTTGCCAGCCACACACAGTGACAGTTCTCACATCACACACGTGTCCATTTGGACCCTCACAGCCAGCCCTGCCAGCCACACACGACAGCAGGGTTTGTGTGGCTGTTTCTGTCCTGAGTATGTCCCACTGGCATTTTTAGTCATGGGGACTCAGTCTTCTCTGAGATTATGCCACCAGCTAATACCCGATTCATCAGAGTTTTTATTTCATTTTACTTTTGATTTCTAAGAAGTGCTTTTTAATTTTTTATAATTATAATTTGTCAGTAATTAAACTATCTTCCTGGTTCCAAAGTCACAACAAATCTATATATAGTCAAAGGGTCAGGTCTCTGGGACCGTTGTGCCCTGTGGAGGAGCAGAGCACACGCTGTGTGGAGCTGGTCCCTCTCACGTCAGCATGAGCCTGGAGACCCTCTCACAGCGCAGACCCCCCACCTTACGCAGACCCCCCCCCATCCCACCTGCTTCTTCTAAGCTGCTTGGTTTTCTGTCGCGTGCACGGGCCAAGGTGTGTCTAGCCAGCCCCCTGCAGGGGGATGCTGGAGGTTTTGAGCCTTTGCCATTCCAAACAGCTTGTCTTCTTTCTTTCCATTTTTAAAAGGTTTGGAAATGTTTTGGTTTGGTGGTCGTGATGGCTTCTTTAATAGCCAAAAGTGGCAGATTCGTTCTTTTCTTCATTCATTGAACAGAAGATGGATTAATTTTTTAAATAATCCATGATGGCTGAGTGCCATCCTGGGTGCTAGTGCCCACTCTGTGTGGAGCACTGTCCAGGGGCGCAGCAGTGAGTGGGGAAGATGCCTGCCCTTAGGAGGTGATATTAGAGCAGGAACTCCAGAGTTGAGGGATGCCTGGAACAAGGGGTCCTGAGGGAGCTGGCCTAGAAAAGGATGGGGGTGACTTCTGGACATAAGCAAAGGCCCCAGCAAGGACAGAGAACCCCTTATGGGGGAGATAGTGACCAAGGGCCCAGGCTCCTCCCAGAGCACAGGCTGGAGTCCTGTCTCCTCTACTTTCTCCTCTCACCCTCCTGGGGTCTGACATAGGCCTCCTGGGGGTTCGTGCTACTTAGTCAGGGCTCAGTAGGGCCTGGGGCTTGGCAGGATCAGAGTGGCCCAACCCCTGACACCAGCTGCATTTCAGGAATCCTGTATGGCACAATGACCATGGAGCTGGGCGGGAAAGTGACCATCAAGTGTGCAAACAACAACTTCCAAGTGGAGCTGGACTTCAAGCTCAAGGTAGTGCTGGCTGTAGCCAGGTAGGGGCAAGCAAGGCCCAGAGCTCAGCCAGGGAAGGGACGAGATCCTGGGGGTTCTCCAGCCATACTCTCATACTCCAGGAAAGGTCCCCAAACAGGTCACACAGGGAGCAGCTCTTGGCATCCTTTGGGTACTGAAGGTCCCCAAGAAGGGAAAGGGCTGCCTACAGGCCAAATAGCAGAACCAGCAGGGGCCCAGGCTCCTCCTTCGGCCTGCATTTCTTTGCTCAGGGAGGCACCAGGGCCTGTGACCTCCAGCATCAAGTCCTGTCCTAGGCGGGCTATTGGGCACCCCGTGAGAGTCATGGCTCCGTGTCCCCTGAGGATGTTCTCTGGAAGGGGCCCAGCCACTCACTGACCTCTGTCCTGGGTGGCCCTGCAGCCTTTCTTCGGTAGTAGCACAAGCATCAACCAAATCTCAGGGAAGATCATGTCTGGGGACGACGTCCTGGCAAGTCTCACCGGACACTGGGTAAGAGGCTGTCCCTCAGGGCAGGTGTGGCTGGACATTCCTCACCCAGCTGGCACCTCTGACTCTGGCTGGCCATCTGGGCAGGATAGCGACGTTTTCATCAAGGAAGAGGGAAGCAGCAGCCCCGAGCTCTTCTGGACCCCAGATGGGGCAGCCCGCGGGCAGAGACTGAAGCGGCACACGGTGCTGCTAGAGGAGCAAACGGAGCTGGAGTCCGAGAGGTGAGACCACCCGGCACCCAAGGGGCACTGCTGCTGCAGCCGGCAGGCAGATGGGAGGGTGGCAACAGCGCCATGAGCATGTCCCTGTGCAAGGTGACCTCCAGGAGTTCCCCAAAGGCAAGAGGAGGGAGCTCAGCATAGGAAAAAACCATCTCATGGAGAAAAAACCACCCTGGGAGGCAGAATGCCTGCAAGGCAGTGAATTCCTTTCACTGGTAGTCAGGCAGAGGTCACTCTGAGCCTCCGTCCAGGGCCAAGGCGCCCTCCGTCCAAGCTGCCTAGGAGTCGGGGCTGCCTGAGCCCCCAGCTCAGGGTGGGTCTGGGGGCCTGCAGGCTCTGGCAGCATGTCACCAGGGCCATCATCGAAGGTGACCAGCACAAGGCCACACAGGAGAAGTTTGTGCTAGAAGAGGCGCAGCGGCAGCGGACCCGGGAGCGCCAGCAGAGCGTCACTCCCTGGAAGCCACAGCTGTTCCACGCGGACCCTGTCACTAGGGAGTGGCACTACAGATATGAGAAGTTAGTGTGGGCAGGCAGTGGCCCTGGGGGCTCTGGGGGTGGGGCTGGGCCTATCTGACTGAGGAGGGCTGCAGGGGGCTTCCCTGCCCACACTGTGCCCATCCCCTGGAGGAGCTAGTGAGGGAGAGGGAGGGTCAGGTAGCCCCCCACCAGCCCTACTCCAGCCCTGCCCAGGGCAGGTGGGCAGTGGTCTCTGTCCAGGGGCTCCAGCCACTGCTGGGAGGCTGAGGGCTGGCTGGGACAGCCCCTCCCCTCAGGACCTTTGCCTCTGCTGACATACGCCCTCTGGACCCTCCAGCCGCAGCCCCTGGGACCCTGAGAAGGACATCGCCCAGTTTGAGCAAGACGGGATCCTGAAGACCCTGCGGCGGGAGGATGTGGCCCTCCAGACCTCCTTCCAGGGCAGCCCGGGACCCCGGCATGAGGTCAGAACCCTGGCCCAGCCTGTTCTCAGCTGCAGGGTTGTGGCACTACCCACAACCTTGCCAGCTGCCTCCCCTTCCTGGACTCTATGCCCTCCTTCTCCCCTTCCCTGCTCACCAAGATGCCTAGGTTTGCAGGATGCCTGGTTCCTGTCACCTAGTACATGAGGTACTAAGCCAGGCACTGCTGGCTGCTGGCCCATTGCCCCCAGAGTCATTCTCCTCCAACTTAGTAGCCACATTAGCCCATCCTATTGCTGAGGAGACTGAGCCTTGGGACCTGCCCGGCAGAGAGAGGAAAAATCAGCCTTTGTACAGATCTTGGGCCCAGAAAGGGTGGGAGGGTGGGCAGGAGGCCCCATGGAGGAACATGGAGGGAGGGAACAGACTTAGCCAAGAGTTGGGTTTTGAAGGACACCTGGGTCCCTGTGATGCCATGGGATTTGTGGGGTCACTCAGGGCTGGGCCATAGTCCAGTTCTGCTGCTGCTGCCCCAAGCCCTGAGGGTCAGTTTGTGTCTGTGGTTCCTGTGTACTTGAGTTACTGCTGAGTGAATGAACTTTACCTTGGCCACACCTATACTCCTGGCTGAGCTGGGGGCTCCTTCCAGAGATGACCCCTTAGTGTGGGAGAAGCCCTTAGCTGTCCCAAGTTTCTATAGAACCTTCCAGCTCATACAGTGGTGTGAGCTATGACCACCCAGGGCCTTAATGGCATTATCCCTGCATTTGTTGGGCATAAGACCATGACAGGCACAGAAAAGGGCTGTCCACACTGCCTTGCAGGCCCTTGCCCCTGTGGAGAGGTCAGCAGCCCCTTGTTACCTAGTGAAACAGGCCCAGAGGGCCCTAGGCCTAGACTTACACCAACCTGATCAGCTCCCCAGCAGGAGCTACATCCTCTAGTTGTGGCCTTCTCTAGCGCTGCCCTGGCATGAGTGTGCCACCATGTCCCTGAGTGCCTGGTGAGGCTGGAATGACTGCCAGCCACAGTAGCTCCATCTCTCCACAGAGATCTGGCCCAGACCGAAGATTCCGCAAGGCCAGTGACCAGCCCTCCGGCCATAGCCAGGTCACCGAGAGCAGTGGCTCCACACCTGAGTCCTGCCCAGAGCTCTCAGATGAGGACCAGGATGGGGGTTTTGTTCCAGGTGAGTCCTTCTTGGGCCTGGCTCTGAGCCCTGCCTGGTGGGCACCTTGGACTCTGACCGGACAGGAGGGCCTACCCCATCCTCAGCCCTTCTGCAAGATGGGAAGGGCCAGAGAGGCACCTTTAGGGGGATAGGGGAGGTCTTCTGGGCAGGAACTCCTCTGGCCCCCCAACCATCTTAATAGGCTCTGAGAGGGCAGCCCAGAGGGTGATAAGGACGTGGTGGGGGCAGGAAAGGAAGGAATTGGGCCCAGGCCAGGGCTTGCTCAGCTGGTGGGTCTATGTGAGGCATGGTGTCTACCTGCCCCAGCCCCTGCCCCTCTGGTCCTGCCTACCTGTCTGCTCCTCCACTCTCACTGGACAGCCTGTGTCTCCCTGACTTTGTCCCTGCCTCCGTCTCTGCCTCCTTAGGAACAGGCCATCCCTGGGCTACTTCTGTCTCCCAAGGGTAGTTAGGGGCCAACTGGGCCTGGGGTTCCCTCCCGAAACACCTGTCAGTGCCTTCTGGGCCTCTAGCTTGGTCCAGCAGGTTTCCCATGAACTGGGGCAGGGGCTGAGCTGGGCAAACTCTGTGACCCACGTGCCAGCCCCCTGGAGCCTGCAGTTCACCCTTGCTTCTCCTCTCCCCTCCCCTCCAATGTGCCCCCACAACCCAGGCAGCGGGAGCCCATGCCCTCGGTGCAGGCAGGCAGCACGGCAGCTGCAGGCCCTTCATGAGGCCGTCCTCTCCATCCGTGAGGCTCAGCAAGAGCTGCACAGGTAGGCCTGGCACCTCATGTGGGGCCCTGCATGGGGAGCTAGGCATGGGGGTGGTGGGTGGCACAGATGTAGCATTTGAACAGAGCGAGTGTACAGTACTCAGCAGACACTGATCCTGAGACTTCAAGGAACCTAGAGGAAGGTGCTGGCCCCAGCATGGTCCTGGGGATAGCCCCAAGAGAGATCCTGAGGTGTGTGAAGCCAGGTGGCAGCCTGGGCTCACTGCTCTGGCCCTGCACCCATGCAGAGTAGATCCCAGGGATGCTGGGAGCAGGTGCTGGCAGGATGCCCAAGAGTTGTGCCCTGAGGCCCAGGTTGGTACAAGATAGCAGGCTTTTGTGAGACATGCTCTCTTGACCCTACTCTGCTGTGCACCTGGGGGCATCTGTGGGAGGTGAGCCACACTGGCCCCCTCTCGGCCCCCACAACCTACCCTTGTCATTGCAGGCACCTCTCGGCCATGCTGGGCTCCACGGCACGGGCTGCACAGGTGCCGGCCCCAGGCCTGCTGCAGAGCCCCCGTTCTTGGTTCCTGCTCTGCGTGTTCCTGGCGTGTCAGCTATTTGTTAACTACATCCTCAAATAAGAGCCTGTGAGGTGGCATGGGTGTCTCCTGCGGAGCTCCTGCCAGCCCAACATGCCCTCCGAGCACCCGGCACTTTAAGCATGGAGGTAGAGGGGCCCAGCAAGCACAGCCACTGTGACAGGGTCCCAAGGAGCATGGGGCCACAGCAAGGACTTGGGGGCCACAGGGGCGCTGCAGCCCGGGCATGCCAGGCCCATCTTCGGGGCCACTGGCCTCTCCCCCGGGGTTCTCGCCCCACACTGGCCTTAATACTAAAGCCAAATGCAGCTTCCATTGTGTGACATGCTCCTGGTCAACTTGCCTTGTCATTTCCAGTCCAGCCTCTATTTGCCATGTGAGATCAACAGATTCTGGGGCAGGAGGGCCTGCCCAGGCTTTGGACCATCACACCCCAGCAGCCATGAGGCGAAGGTTTCAAGATGGGAGCTGGGAGCTCCAAGCAGGCCCAGGAGTCCCCAGGGCTCCTACACACTGAGGTACAGGCCTGCCTTCCTGCGATCCTAACCTCATTGCCAGCGTCACCCTGGAGGTCTCCAGGGACAGGCCGGGCTGCTCTGGGGAGGACATGTTCATTTTCATTCCTCTATGTACTGTTTAAATGGGAGCCCAGCACAGTAGGTCCCGGAACCTCCTGGCCAGGCTGGCCTGTGCGCAGGTCCAGGTGGAGGTGGATGTGGGTGCAGATGGGTGTGAAGGGCACAAGGCCCTAGTTGAGCTGGCCCTGTGTCCCTGGGCCAGGGAAGCTCAAGTTTGCCACTTTGTTCAGACCAACACACAGTCTAACCACTTTACACTTTTGTAATAAATGTAACTGCAATATTCTAGGCAGGCCACGAGCAGCGGTCAGCCTCTAGCATCTGGCCTCAGTCCCTGTGTCGCTGCCACTCTGCGTGGGTGTGCGTGTGTCTGTGTGCGAAGCATCTTCACATATACACACATATGGAGCCTTAAACTATGGTGTGCAGTGCCATCTGAGCTGTTAACTGGTCGTTTTGTTTTCCAGTTTTTGTACTTGTGTCTTTGTCTTCCCCTGTCCGTCCAATTTGGGGACATGTCTATGCTCCTTGCCTTGAAATAAACACACACACATGTTTCATGTTCTCTTCTTGGGGACTTCTGGAAACAAGCAAGGGCTTCTCAGGAGGACTCAAAGATAGCATGGGGCTGTCTGGGGCTGGGCAGAGAGAAGGAGGACCAGGAAGGACAGTGGCTATAATAGTGGTAGGAAGTGAGGGACAGCAGACCTGCCCTATGGAGTAAGTGCCAAGACCCTTAGAGGAGCTGGCCGGGGACACATGGGTGGCACTGCCCATAGGGCACTCTAGGCAGCTGCTGAGACAAGGTAGATAGGAGGGTGTTGGCACATGTCCCGGGGGTCCATTTTTCCCAGTTGTTGCCCCCACCCTGTGAAGGAGAAACCCTAGGCTGGGCCACCTGACCCTCTGCCCCCAGCCTATTCCAACCCTGCTTTTGGTTCCACTGTGGCCACTGTCCCTGGTGCTCAGCCACCAAGGCCAAAGTAAGTGGACCTTCCCTGTGCTAGGACAGCCCTGGGTGCCCCTGAGGAGGGGCAGGGGCACCTGACCACAGCAGCCTCCACACCACGGCCATGGGTGCCTGCCAGCCTGGGAGACGAGACACTGGCTGGGGAAGGGCTGCGAAGTGATAAGAGATTGTCTAACACCTTGTCTGCACAGATTTCAACTTCAACTTCTTGCCCTTGATGATAAAAATGATACTTCCCTTCTAGTATAGGGAGGTCATCTTCCACATGAGGATTTTAGCTTCGGCTCTTAAAAAGAAAGGCTGAGCATGGTGGTTCATGCCTATAATTGTAAGGTTTGGGGAGGCTGAGGGAGGAGGATTGCTTGAGGCCAGGAGTTCAAGGCTGCAGTGAGCTATGAGGACACCACTGCAACAGAGCCTTAGGCAACAGAGTTGAGACTCTGCCAAAAAAAAAAAAAAAACCCACGAGAGAGAGGAGGTCAGAGTGATCTTCTTGGACCTACTGTTTCTCCAATGCCTTTAGCTCAAAACTGTGTGGCAGGGTAGCATATTTTGGGGTGGCAGGTTCTTAACACCTTCACTTTCTGTCTCCTCCACAGTTTAGTGGCATCAACATTTTACTAGTTTAAGTGCAGAAACCTTGCCTCACTTTAACCTCCCCATTTATAATAAAATTACCATAAACATTTCCTCTATCTGCATTGAGAGCCATATCAGCATAATCCAGGGGTGTCCAACCATTTGGCTTTTCTGGGTCGCATCGGAAGAAGAGTTTTTAAGTACAGAAACACACAAGCTCATGGATGAGCAAAAGAAAAGATCGATGCAGGATTGGATAATAATCCTAATTATGCAGCAGCCCGTTCAGAGAGTCTTTTACTATTGTTGATCACGTCCTATGTTTGTGGTACCCAAGTAGTAGAACATCTTTTTAAAATATTTTTCATTGTAAAAGAAAAGTGGGCAACATAAAAACAACGGACATTGTAATTGAGGAACTAATACATCAATGTCTGGTTTCATGGAAGTCATTGCAATTGTCAGTGAGTTCTCAAGGTGCTCATCAGATATTTTGGTTCTAGTTTTACTCTTAATGTGCTTCATGCTTGAAAATAGTTGCTCACAAATGTAGGTGCTGCTAGAAAGCGATGACGCACATAAGGTGTGATTGTGAAGTGAGGGGTATTTGTCTCTGGAAAGAGAGGACCTATAAAAGTTCAGTAAAGATTAAATTCTTCAAGTTGAATGTCAGATTGGAACTCTACGCATTCCATCTAAAAGCTGGCAGGTAACACGTCAACTGAAAATGGAATCACAAATGCACCAAAATATTATTTTCCCAGAAATCTTGAAATCTGTTTTCAAATTCTTGTATCAAATAAAAAAGGAAGACTACGTATTTTTTGCTGTTCACAGGACTGTATTTTAGCCAGCAAGTTGAAATGTGTAAAATTGCCTTAATCTGTGCTTGCCATAATTTCAGTTTCATTTGGAACACTGTTATAGTTTGAAACATTGTATTGATAAATTGGTTTTCACCTTGAAGACCATGTTTAACTCATTTAAATGAGCAGTTATAGCTACTAAAAATGCTAAACCTATAAACCCATTTTCATTGTCAAGTTCTGGCAGAAATTTGGCTTTTGATACCATAAGTGAGTTCATTTGGCCTCAACTTAAGTCATCTTCCGAAAAGTAAATGATGTCACCCTAGTCAGCATCGATACTTTTTTTTTGCAGTTTTTGGCTGGGGCTTGGTTTGAAGCCGCCACCTGTGGCATATGGGGCCTTACTCCTTTGAGCCACAGGCACTGCCTGATAGCAGCATCAATACTTTTAAGGAATTCCTGGAATTGGTGATGATTCCATCCCTGGGCCCTTATGATTGCATGACATTATTCAATTTTAAAACTTTTGCACATAAATTTTCTTGAAATACTATGCAATGGTACTTCATCAGATGTGAATTTGGGGTGGCAATTGCATCATCTATTAATTTTGTAAGTCCCTCTCTTTCATGTGCCATCACTGGGCACCATCAGTAACGATACCAGAAGAGTTGACAATGGACAGAGAAAATTGCTTTAATGTATTTTTTTCTGCTTCGTATAAATCTCTTGATTTAGTTGCATTTTTTTTTTTTTGAGACGGAGCCTCAAGCTATCCCCCTGGGTAGAGTGCCATGGCATCACAGCTCATAGCAACCTCCAACTCCTGGGCTCAAGTGAGTCTCCTGCCTCCGCCTCCCAAGTAGCTGGGGCCACAGGCGCCCGCCACAACGCCTGGCCATTTTTTGGTTGCAGCCATCATTGTTGTTTGGCGGGCCCGGGCTGGGGATTGGAACCCGCCACCTTAGGTGTGCGTGGCTGGCGCCTTAGCCAATTGAGCCATAGGCGCCGAGCCTCAGTGAGGATTTTAAAAGTAACTTAAAGTTTTAACAATTAATGAAGTTTCTGTCACTCCCTTAAAAGGAATATAAATATTCCTGCTCACAAATATAAGTAAGCTGTAAAAATTAGTACTAAATTGAGAAAATAAAAGTATAGGCAATAGATTTGGAGAAAATATTTACAAAACGTACATCCAAAAAAGGACATAACTCTAGAATTTATCAAAAAGCCTCTTAGAATTCAGTAAAAAGACAAATAACCAACCAAAAAGCAGATCAAAGGTATGAATAGACATTTCTAAAAGGAGATATATAATGACTATAGCTAATGCATGAAGAAACTCCATATCATTAGTCATTAGAGAATTGTAAAATAAAAACATAAGGGGATAACATTTCACATCTACCAGAAATAGCAAATCTGACTATGACAACTGATAGCAAGAATATGCAGAAATGGTAACCTTATACATTGCTATTGGAAATGTAAAATGGCACAACCACTTTGGAAAACAGTTTGGCAGTCTTTCAAAAATTTAAACATGAAACCAACATTTAACTTAGCAATTCCACTCCCTAGTATCTACCAAAGTGAAGTGAAAACTCATATCCACCCAAAGACTTACATGTGAATATTTACATTAGTCTCATTTATAATATCCCTAAACTAGAAACAACATAAATGTCCGGTAGTTTTTTTCTTGGTAAACAAAACGTGATGTGACCATATAGGAGAAAGGTATTCAGCAGTAAGAAGGAATGCACACCTGCTCATCTCATGTCATGTCATTAGGGAATTCCAAAATACAGCAGAAAGCTTCATCAATAGACAAGACTAAGGAGAAGAAAAAGTCACTGAGCTTGAAGACAAGACTCCAAACTAACCCATTCATTCAAAGATGCAGGAAAAAAGAATACAGAAGAATGACTAATGGAGAAAAAGAAAAATTAAAAATCCTATAAAACCTATTTGAAAGAAATATTGAGGACAGCTTTCCTGATATAGCCAGATGTTCAGATATGTAGATACAAGATGGTCAGTGAACACTGGGAAGATTCATAGCAAATAGGACATATCCAAGACACATAATCATCATCAACCCAGCCAGAGTCAAAATGAAGGAGAAAATTCTACAATTAGTAAGACAAAAGCAACAACTAACCTACAAAGGAAAACTATCAGGGTAACAGCAACAGACTTCTCAACAGAGACCTTACAAGATAAAAGAAATTTGATCACCAATTTTCTTTTTCTTCCTAAACATTACAACTGCCAGCCCAGAATATTGTACTCTGAAATACCATTTTATAAATAATGGAGAAATAAAGGCTTTTCCAGACAAGGAAAACTAAAGAAATTTTTCACTATGAAACCTGCCCTGCAGGAAATGCTAAGAACTTCATTATACATAGAAGAACAGAGTAGATACCTACCAGTGTAAAAATAGCCAAAAGTTAAAGCTCACAGATCTTATGAAACAAGAGCACAAGGGAAGGGAGTGGGAAGAGGAGGTGAGGGGGGTGGATGGGGGGAGGGAGGGTGATTGGTGGGGTCACCTCTATGCTTTACCTTACAAGGGTACAAGTGAATCTTTCTAAAAGCAGAGTATGAACGTTTTAACTCAATAACTAAGAAAATGACATGAAGGTTATGTTAACCAGTTTGATGGGAGTATTTCAAAATGTATATGAAAACAGCATACTGTACCCCATGATTGCATTAATGTACACAGTTATGCTATAAGAAATATAAAAAAAAATTTAAAAAATGAACCACCCAGGTGACAGAGGGGAGGGCAGACGTGGATGTTCTAAGGTGGGAAAGAGCTCAGAGTGTCCGAGGGAATTGAAAGGAAAGCTTTGTGCTCAGAGATGAACAGGCTACCTTGACATTGGAGAGGGACACAGGAGCCAGATCACGTTGGCCTTGGCTGTGATAAGGAAATTTATTCCAAGAGCAACTAGAAGCTATCAGAGGTTATAAGCCAGGGAGCAACCCCACTTGATTGTCAAAAATGCTCAGAATACAAGATTAAGTGCAAAAAAGACTCCTAACACCAGAACTGTATACTCAGTATTATTTCAACTATGCAAACATACGTGTATACATTATATGTGTGCACACACATGCCATATACACGTGTGTGGGAGCGTGTATGTATTCAGTAAAAAGACTGGAAGAAGACACAGCAAAGTGTTTGCTATGGTTTTCTTAGCGGTGAACTTCTTTTCTTTCTCTACTTCCCTGAACGTAGGTTTTCCCCGAGCTTATAGTACTTTAATAGTCAGGAATCAGTCATACGCTTTTGAAACCTTTGTTACAGCGAGACCGATGGTGAGTATGGAAGCGCGATGCTCCTTTAACGTGGCTTATCTCTGATCCGAGCTTAACATAAGGGCGCATTGCAATGCTGGAGCGAATTGTGAAGGTTTGGGCCAGGAGTGAAGCGTACTTGGCTTTTTAAGGAGTCTATCCTAAAACGAACTTCTTGTTCTTCCCAAACGATTTATGCAAAAGAATCTAACATTTCTGTTTCATCCCACAGATTTAAATATAACCTGCCGCTACTCAGGTATATTTCATGTGGAGAAAAATGGCCGCTACAGCATCTCTCGGACAGAGGCGGCTGACCTCTGCAAGGCTTTCAACAGCACCCTGCCCACCATGGAGCAGATGGAGACAGCTCGGGAAATTGGCTTTGAGACCTGCAGGTAAGGGACCAGCACCCAGGCACTAGCCAGAGCCCAGCCCGGCTTGAGGGGGTCCGAAGGCTCCTCCCTTACAGCTGAATGAATAATTGACAAAAGAGTTGACCCCACCTACTAATTTGGCCAAGTCAGTCTGGAACCTGTAGAACAACCAGAATTTAAAGTCGGCTGAAGACACCTTTGTGAGTCATTCATGGCAGAGGGGAGCCCAGAGGAAGCCATTAAAGGTCATATTGGTTGGAATCTCCTGGCCTAACATGCTTCCACAGCGCTCACTTGGCTTTGAAGAAGCTGCAGTATCATGGTTGGAATCACAAGAAAATGCAAATAACAGTGTTTAAAATAAATATGTGGCTGGGAGAGTCTTGGCCCTGCAAGACCTGGCTCCAAGAAGATTTTGCAAACAACAATCTCTCTCTCTCTCTCTCTGTTTGTTTCTCTTCTCTGCTGCTCTGATTTGAGAAAGTAAAAAAAGGCATGAAAGCTATTAAGAAATATTATATTAAGATATACTATTATTAGGAAGCCTGCGAGGTTCTCAGTGCTCTGTCGATAGAACCTTCCTCATCGAATCTTTTGGCTCCAAGGAAATCCTAACAGGCAGAGGCCTTCCTTTTGGAATTTGCAGTGGCCCCGTGGGGCAGGGGGAGCGCAAGCCGTGGGGACCACCAGCCGTGGGGACCACCACCCTGAAGTGTTTGGGTGTGGTTTGTTTTTAGGAGAAGAGGTCTGGTCATCTCCACCCCAGGCTGGCTTCTGCAGCGTCTGTAGGTGACACGGTTCCCCTTTCTCCACAGTGCACACAGATAGCCTTTGCTAAGTCAAGCTGCAGAACTCTTTATGGAAAGCATGAACTGTAATTTAAATGCGTCTGTCCCCCATCCGTGGTCCCAGAGTCACGTGCCCACATGAGCGATGGCTAAGCCCTCTTTTGCTGAACGGGAAAAGGAATCTTTCTTTTTTTTTTAATTATTATTATTTTTTAAAATTAATTGATAGCTGTATACATTAATGCAAACATGGGGTACATTGTACTGTTTTCACATACAATTTGAAATACTTTCATCAAGCTGGTTAACATAAATTTCATCTAAAACTGCACTGCCTCATGTGGTAGTCACTAGCCACATGTGGGGATTTATGCTTAACATTAATTAAAATTATTAAAATGACAACTTTTGTTCTTCCCTGGCAGCAGCCACATTTCAATTAGCTACCAGTGGCCAATGGCTACTGTATGCATGCCCCAGACTATGGAACATTCCTGACATCCTAAAAAACTCTACTGATCAGCACTGCCCTAAAACAAAGAGCCCATGGACACGGAGCGAGGGAGAAAACTCTGCAAGCTCCTGCACCTGCGCTGGAGGCTGCAGTGAACAGAGGCCGATTAGCAAGCCATTTATTCTGCTCCCAAGGCTAATTGTTTAACCGTGGCCCAGACTAGGCCACTAGCCTAAGAAAGGAGATTTAGTAAGCTGAATTTTGATTGTGAAATGTAGACAAGGCATATTTGCGAAATACAGAGATGTTCTCATCTGCTGAGAACCCGCGGAGTTCTTCCTGCTGCTACCAGCCAGTGAGTCGTGAGGCTCTTACAGGAGGCCTTCTTCCCACTAGCCACCCCCCCCCCCCACCGGTTAAGTTAATCCTCTGACCTTGCTGTGAGTCGATATCATCAGCCCACTTCATAGATGAAGCAATGGAGGCTTAGAGAAGTTCTGCATCTTGCCCTGGGCCACACTCGAGGCAGGATTCTGGTCTTGCTTAGTCTGAGTCCGGGACAAGGTTTTCATGACCGAGTCCTCCCAAGCAAAGCGACTGGAGGCAAAAAAGGCGGGAAGAATGCTTCCCGGATTTGCTGGACGTTTCTTCCCCTTCGGGAACAGTAACTTACTCCAGCTGCACGTATATCAAGTCTAAGTTTTAATATCCCCAACTCACAAGTCACACAACGCAACACCAGCCGGCAACGTGAGATGGCAAGAACTCAGTGATGACTTACGGAAAGGGAGCGTTAGATTCTAGAATGTTGGTGATACTCGGACCTGTTGACGTGACGTGGTGGGAGTGGGGTGGGGGGAGGCCCACCGAGGAGTGTTATGTATAAAGTGGAAAGGAAAAGCCGTGCCATTTCACTCATAACTGGCATTGAGTGTTGCAAAACTCATTTTCATAACTTTCCTGGGTAGCGATGAATCAGAGATGTGCCACAGGACCGATGGCAGAGTCTCACAGGCTGGGAGAAAACCTCAGCTACTGTCTCTGTCCGCCCCACCCTGATCAGTAGCAACCTTCAGATGCATGAGAATTTATTAATATTTAATTGGGTCCCCTCCCCCCTCCAAGCTAAGGAGACCTTGGGGAAACCAGTCTGTCCGTTCAGAGGAGGAATTAGTCATTCAAGCTGCAGTTGCAACACAGACATAATGATTTCTATGGGCTGAGAAACTTCAGACTCGCAGACGTTTCTACGGGTCTCTGTACTCTTGCCCCTGACAGGAAAATGGAAAAAAAAAAAAAATCCACGCCGTGTATTTTAGCCAGCTTTGCATTTTCAAAAACCTGCTGGGTTTAGCTTCTTCCTGTCTATCTGCCCTGTCCATCACCATATTTTCTTAGCTCACATCTCTCTCTCCCTCTCTCTCCCTCTCTCTCTCTCTTTTTTTTTTTTTATTTCAGGCATTTTCTATTCACAAAAAAATTATGTAATAATTGAGTTTTGGGTCACCAGGATACCGCTCAGAGAGGCAGCATTCTGGATGTTGTGTCTGAAAAGGTCCCCGGCTGTAACAAGGTCCTAGAAACACCTTGGTGGGGGGGGGGTGAGGGTAAGAGGAGCTAAGCATTTCTCTGGCTGTGCTGCTTCTGGAAAGTTCCTGAGCTTAGTGAGCCATGGCTATCTGTTTACTTAATTGCTATTACTCCCATTGTAATGACAGTTAATTTATTTCTGCTGGCAATAGGAGTATGCCTGGGAAGCTCAGGATGCAGACTGTGCTGTGTACTGGGCCTGTGAATAAGGCTTCGTGTTCAGAATCATGAGTATGGACAGAGGAGCTTGTAGGAAAGGTGAAGCCAGGAAGAAAGAGTTGGAGGGTAGGAAGTGGGGCTGGTCTGAAATTCAAGCACTGAGATGAAGACCCCTTCTTCCTATCTATGGGAGCCAACCATTATATGTATTTTCTGGAAAATATGAAAATAACGGAAAGCCAGCATGAATCTGCCATCTTAACTTCTCCCTTCTGGGACCCAGGCTTCCTTCTGCCTGTTCAAACTGACTCAACGCTGTTAACCCCAAATTTTATTTGGTGCTAGTTTTTCTTTCACCAATCTTTTTCTTTAAAAGAAGCTTCCCGTAGGTCTCTAAATAAAATCCCTTTGTCTCTGTTAACCTTGCTGATCTCTTTCACGCTTGTCATGTGCTGTTATTCTTGGATGTCACATAACTCAGTTGTAACCTCTACCATCCCTGGGGGTGAGTTGAATGGAGCCTTGCACCGAGTTAAATGTCTCTTGATGGGATGTTATCAAATTCCTGTCTCAGCCCCGCAGGTTGATGGCCTCTCGTTTGTCTTTAACAGGTATGGGTTTATAGAAGGGCACGTGGTGATCCCCCGGATCCACCCCAACTCCATCTGTGCAGCAAACAACACAGGGGTGTACATCGTCCCCTCCTCCGAAAACTCCCAGTATGACACGTACTGCTTCAATGCTTCAGGTTGGTTCTCGGGGTGTTTTGGTGTGGCTGTTGTCCTCCTTATCTCGGCTTCAGTGGGGATTCACACAGCTTCCATTCGTGGAACAAACACTCCCTACCTGCCTGCACAGAGGAGGCAAGAGTCCTATCTCTATAGAGAGAGTGTGCAAAGTAGGAAGGATGAACAGTAAACAAATATTAAATACCTTACGTGAAGAAGAGAGTGATGTGTGTGCCATAAAAAAGGAAGGGGCCAAAGAGTGCTAAGGTTTGTTTGTTTTGTTTTGTTTTTTGGAAAAGATACTCAGAGAAAGTGCCTCTTGGCCTGTTCCAAGAACATCAAGGAGGCCAAAGTGGCTAAATCTGGTGATCAGAGGAATGAATGCCCAGGAATAAAGTCAGGGAAGTAACTGGGAGCCAGAGCACACAGGGTGATTCATTCTCAGCCTGATGGGAAGTCATTGCAGGTTTTGAAAGGAGGAGTGACATCAATCTAATGATAGCTTTGAGGTGCAAGCCAAATGTCTTAGCTGAGAGGTATTTATTATGTATGACAGTCAGAGAAAAGGCTGGGAAGGATATACGGTAGGCCTCTGACCCTCCTGAATGTCCCTTACCCAACGGCTGAGGCAACCAGAGAATAAGGAAGCTCAGTTAGGATGTAGGAGCTGGGCTGCTGGCCAGCTCCATTCCTGTCTATTGGACTTTCTTCCAACCCCTAGCCTAGAAACTCATGCTCACATGTCTAACTCGAGCCCCAGAAAAATTAAAGAATTCTATGCATCATGAATTTTCAGTCTTTTGAGAAGGATCAAAACCATAAGTGTCAAATTTTTGGATCCCAGCAATCAAACATCTTACTTCTTAAACTGGGCCTTCTGTTCCGCCCAAAAGCTTGAAGTAGTGTGAAGGGAAAGAGGAAGACTGGAGGTAAACTTGGTTCGTCTTCTGGAGTCTCAGTTTTCCTTAGAGATGGGAAGGGGATATTAATTTAGCTAGAATGTGACTTAAGACATTATGTGCATGAGACAAACACAGACATGTATGGTAGCCGAGTAGGAAATCAGCATGGATTTTTAAGCTTAAGAAGGGACAGACATCAAATTAATTGTGAGATCTCCTACCTGCCAATAAAAAATAGATATGAAAAAATAAAAGAACAAATTAAATGTTAACTTACATCAGTGGCTGTAGACTATGCCACCTACCCATTGTTGCACGAGCAGAGGGGATCACCCTGGGAATGTAGAGAGGAAATCTAGGGTTTAGAAGAAAGTATCGGGCCTGGCTAGTTGAAATGGTGTGTGGGCAGCCAATACATTCTAGCAAGTATTCTCAGAACTCTAAACCTGTGGAGAGACACACAAAACAGGAGGAGAAAATTGGACAGTGTTTGCTCCTCCCTATTATATGAGTCAAAAACACAGGTAAAGTTTGGCCTGAAGGAGAAAAGTCCAGCTGATGCTAGAGAGTATAGGGGCAATACATACCCAGTTCTCAGACATGTGCCCGGATGTCCATTCTAAGGACGTCAAATGGAAAATATCACATAGGAATAAATAGGAAATAGGCACAGAGCAGCGTGTGGTCCAACTAGCTCCATCTTGGTGCAAGAGGTTGAAGGAACATTTTGGGAAGAGTGTGTGCTTTAGATGGAGGGGTGGTGCCAGGTGAAAGGACCCACGTGACACTGTAACTCTCCTGCGAGGCTCTGGGCTCGGCTTCTTGCATCTTCCATTGAATCTTCTTGAGTGCATGTTTGCAACAAGTCACATAGTTGCATACCCACATTGTCCTGCCTGTTTTACAAGTTGGTAGCACTCGCCAGAAAGAGCCTTCGCTCAAAAATGTGTTCACATTGTTTTTTTGGCCTGGGAAATAAAGCCATCTAGGCGGGCTGCTACTGAGAATTTCCTCCCTGCTCTTAATTTCACCCATCCCCCAAATTAGGCTCATCCCCATAGGAAGAATCAAGAGTATTGATTAACTTTTCTCTCCTTGGAGGATTAGTTCAGTTGAAAAGTTTGAGAAGTACTGGAGATAGATGGCATGCCCAGATGGCCACATTAAAGAGTGAAGCTAGAAGTAATGTTTTCCCTTTTCTCTAGTTTCCAAATTGACTGAGTCCCAGTAGGCTGCTTTTTAATAAGTTTTCCTTTAAGTGTAAAGAGAATATTTATTGGTCAATTCTATGTGCTCGGCACAAAGAAAGAAAGAATCGGAGGCTGTAATTCTTAAAAAAAGTAACAATCCCTTTGATTCAAGGTTAGATTAAAAAGAAGAAGAATTTAATAGCTTCTTAAAGCAATGAGACCAAAAATAAAGAAACTGGAGAAGAAGATAAATGTGTCTAAGAATAAATGCATTCTAAATGTCTTGGATGAGAGTCAGATGATAGGGGTGTTGGGCGAGCTAAAGATCTCGATAACCTTCTGCTCCATGCAAAGAATCTGTCTGGAAAGATCCCTGAATCTCATGTAGCCTGAGAATTAGTAGAAGATGGACATGTCCTCGTACTGTGACTGCCCCCCATAAACTGGCTAGAGGGACAAAACCCAGCTCAATCTTAGCAAATTAATTTCTGTAGGCTTAAAATTTTAGCAGTGTTTTTGGAAACCATGACCCGGCAGCTTAAAATGAAAATAAGGCAGACCCTGAGAAGGTTTTGTGTCTCACCTCTCAGTAACTAGGGTCCAACCTGAGCCCAGGGGCTCTGTATGAATCACCCAGAGAGCTGACTTGAATGTATTCGTTTATTAAGCTTGCTGTCAGTAACGTGCTTCATTTTCTTTTGACGGTGGAATTATGAGGAAGATTCTACATTCATTTCTTTATCCACTCACTCGTTCAACAACTATTGGAAAATATTTCTGGGAGAACTAGAATGTATCGAGCCTTAAGGAAGGTGCTTCTTTATCTAGCACCCCATGATTAGTGGTTAGACTCAGTAATTAATGTTCCTCTCGGTTATTTTGGTGTGCTGGAGCCAAGGTTTCTGAGAATTCCTACCATAGAGACTTTCTAAAAAATCCTTTGGTTCATAGATGCATCACGAGGTCTAACTTTCCAAGCAGTCCGGTGCTCATTGTGCAGAATGAAAGGCTGTCTAACGAGGCCCTGGGATCACTCTCCAGAGCGTGAGCACATTAGTTGCACATTTGGGTCACCATCCATCTTGGATCACTTGCCAGCTCTGATGTTCTTTGTATGAGTCAAGGTGAATTGGAGCATGAAGGGGGTCCATTTGAACGAATGCGCTCATCATTTACGAAACTGTCTTCCTGCTTCTGGCATCGTGCCCCATTCCTTTACAACTTCCTAGAAATTCCCAGTGTACTGTTACCTGCAGTTGTGTTTGAATATGGGAGAGATTATTCTGTCCCTGGCATCAAGAAGCCTTGATCCAAGGCCTGTTTCTTAGTACGTGCTGCACTTGAACCTCAGAAGCGTATCCCAGTTTAGGCTGGTCTCTGGTGGCATTTCTAAGACAAATAGGTAGATACTCCCTCGTAACTCTCAGGTTGGCCATACCCTTCTTTCCTTTTCCTCTTTTCTTTTCTTTTCTTTTCTCTTTCTTTCTTTTCTTTCTCATGCATTTTATTTTTGTTTTTTGGTTTTTTTTAGTATTTCTATTTTTAAATTTCAGATTCACATGAGGGTACAAAGGATTAGGTTACAATGTTTACATTTGTTAGGTAAAGTCCCCCTTGTAGTTGGGTCCCTCACCCAGAAGTGTGCCATATACCCTTACATTGTGCCCATTAGGTGAGACACACCAATCCCACTCCCTCCTCCTTCCTCCCCCCTCCCCGTCTGTCATCCCCCGACTGGAATTGCATTGAGTTTTTGTATTGTGTGGGCAATATAACTTTATTTTCAAGTAAGAAAATTTTTGAATTTTTTTTTTAAAACTATAAAAAGCTAAAGAAACATTATTATTTCTCTTCCTACCCCCCACCATGACAGAAACATGTTCATCTTTTGTCTCCTTTTTTCTTATATGTTGTGTATAGTGTTGAGTAGATGCTTAAAAAGAGTAAATGATTGGGCAGTGCCTGTGGCTCAAAGGGGTAAGGTGCTGGCCCCATACGCCAGAGGTGGCGAGTTCAAACTCAGTCTCCGCCAAAAAAAAAAAAAAGAGTAAATGAATAGTTATGTCATAGCTTTCTTTAATTATTTCTTATGCATTACCACTTAGGATTTATCTAAGCGCTTCTTGACTTGTATGTATTTATAGACCATTTTGGAGGTTAATGTCTTTGTTGTGCTTGCTGGAAAAAGATGTTGATGTTTCCTGGTGCCGGAAGGCAAACAAGACCTGTTTTGTTCAACTTGTATTTTTGTTCATTGTTATGAGAACTCAACACTTTATGGCAGGACACATCAAATACCGTGATAACAGCTGTCCTTGTGATAGCAGTGAGGGCCTGCCCACCCGCCTCCACCCCTCCATGCTTCCATCCCTCCATCCATCCATTCATTTACCCATCTCTTTCTTCTTTCCTCTTTGCCAAAAGCAACTCTGGGAAAATCTAATCTAACAGACTGCCATTTTACATTTAAGTATTTATACAACCCCCCCCCCACACACACACAGTACACCGCCCCCCCACACACACAGATCCAGCATAAAAGCTGCAATACACAAATAGATCCAACCTTCCCATAACAGGAAAGCCAGTTTAAAGCTATCTGAGTTCTTAGATCTCAACACAAGTTCTAGTCCCTGAGTGGAGCATTTTGGCATGAACAGAACAGTTGATTAAGCTACTATGCCATCTGCTTTTAAGACCCAAGGCATGGCAGGCAGAATGCAATTTCCAGGGCCTGTTTTGGAGGGCCTCACTCTGGGCCAGGCAATAACACCTATGGGTGATCAGACAGGCCTGCAGGACATGCAGAAATCCTTACTCCTGAAGGAGAGGGTGAAGGAGTAGAAAATAAATGAAAAAGAAGCCGCAAGTGCCCTTGATAACATGCACCAGAACAGCAATCTCAGGAAACTCTTGTGGGGCTTAGGCTAAAGGGGGCCACTCTCCGAAGCCACGTGTCGAGAAGTAGTCTACATAGAGCAGGTCCTTAGAAAGACCAGCTCAATGAACGAATCACCAATGAAGGCCTGGAGATTTATTTGTTTGTAAATATTCTAATCAAGTAAATTACTCCTCGATTAGGTTATTTTAACTTTCAGATGCCATGCTCTTCTCACAAATGAACATTTGGGCAGGTGTGTCTACCATACTTTCCCATCGTTCCTGTAGATTTCTGAAATTATAAATGCTTTTCTTGTGATAGTTCATGTCAATATATTTCTTTATTTTTAAGATTTTATACAGTGTTCCCACTTTACCTTTATAACAGCAGATTAAAAAAACCCCTCTCTTATGAATGCTGCAATAGAGAAGGGGCCATGTTTATTTTATTCACCATTGTACCCCCCGGCTTCCTTTGTGCCTGATACAGAACACGTGTATTTGTTAATGAATGGATTTTCTGGGGTGAAGGTGGTAAGTTACGTTTCCAGAAATGTACGGAATTAAATAAAAGTGGAAAATGTGTCCTAAGGGGCAGAGAAGTTCGTAGTAGACTTATTGGGTATAAGTTACTTGGGATAAGTTATAATAAAACTCCATCCTAAGTGACGAATAGACATTGCCATGAATTTTGCTCAGAGTTTTAAAGAGGTCTCATGCTTTTTTTTTTTTTCTTTTCTCCCCAACCCCACAGCTCCAGAAGGAGAAGATTGTACATCAGTCACAGACCTGCCCAATGCCTTTGACGGACCAATTACCATAAGTACGTATCTGGTCTAAACGTTAATTGAGTTTTCTCATTCTTGGGGAGAGGATCAGGTGTGTTCTCTATGGTTTGTCTTTGAATAGAATATTAGTCATTTCCCTAAGGCTAGGGATGGTTGGCCGCTATTCAGTATCCCTTCCCCTTTTTCTCCTGGGCCTTAAAACTGCTCCCTGATTCCTCTAATGCATCGTTCCTCCCCACTTCAGTCATTTAGAAACCACTTTCACATTTTTTGTGTGTATCTATGCACACGGCTTGATAGTTTCCGTTTAATCGACTCATTCTTTCCTACTTACATACATTCATTTGTAAAAAGGAGCCGCTTGTAGAATAGACCATCCTCCCTTGTCATAAAAAGAAAGCAACCTCTATGATAAATTTAAATGTAAGAAAAATTAAACACGCTGACTCTGCTCTCTCTGACGAAGGGAGATTAGTATATGTCAAGGGTAGGGATGTTCTGGCCCTACATAGGAATTATCTCATATAACTAAAGTATTGAAAGATATTTATGAAGAGTATAAACGTCCTGATAAAGGTTTCACCATTACTTACACTGTATCTATTTCAAATCATCCAGTCTGTACAGGGATGTATCTAATACTTTAGAAGTCTGAAAATCTCAATCAGAACTTTTATTTTTATTTATTTATTTATTGAGAGTGCCATGCTGTCACAGCTCATAGCAACCTAGAACTCGTGGGCTTAAGTGATTCTCTTGCCTAGGCCTCCCAAGTAGTTGGGACTACAGGCGCCCACTACAATGCCTGTCTGTTTTTTGGTTGTAGTTGTCATTGTTGTTTAGCAGGCCCGGGCAGGGTTTGAACCCACCTGCCTCAATGTATGTGGCCAGCTCCCTAACCCCTGAGTGAGGGGCATCAAGCCTCAACCAGAACTTTTGAATAGGTCAGTCTGCTAACCCTAATCTTGGTGCCTCTGAGCCTCATTTTGGGGGCAAGCAGCACAGTGCTGGGGAGTTCTGATTTCTGTGTCCTCAGAGCTGGATGTTGGCAGTGCACATGGCATGGTGGTGGCAGTGGCAGGGGAATGAGAATCTTCCTAGATCATACAAATCCAGCCACCCACTGTTATGTAAAGAATTGTTCCAGGCCTGTCTGTACCTTCCAGTAGAAAGGGGAGGGAAGCCTCGAAGCCCAATGGCTACAATTCGAGATGTACTGTCAGGCCTGGTGTGAAATCCTAGTTCCTTACCCTGTGTGCGAGCTTAGAGGAATGGTTTACTTTGTCAGTGTTCTCATATGTGTAATGGAACAACATATGATAATTGTTATGGAATGTTTTTATTTTTTCTTTTTCTGAGACAGAGTCTTATTCTGTCACTTTAGGGTTGAGTGCTGTGGCATCAGCCTTCACAGTAACCTCCATCATGCTTGAGCAACCCTCTTGCCTCAGCCTCCCAAGTAGCTGGGGCTACAAGCACCCACCACAATGTCAGGCTAGTCTGTTCTATCTTTAGTAGAGACTAGGTTTTGGGGTCTTTCTCTTGCTCAAACTCCTGAGCTCAGTCTAATCCACCTGCCTCAGCCTCCCAGAGTGCCACGATTGCAGGCATGAGATTTGAACAAGACTATGTCTAATGTATGCCTGGCCCATAGTAGATGTTCAATAAGGGCGCCGTTTCTTTAATTCCCACAGATCTCTTAATTCTAGACTTGTTTGAGTTTGGTCAATCGTATTTCCTTACCAGATCTTCATCTACAGAGATTATCAGAGTGATTGACACTCTGGAATTGTTTTTCATTTATGTGTTATCAATAGTTCCACTTGAGCAGTGGTTCTCAACCTTCCTAATGCCGCAGCCCTTTAATACAGTTCCTGTCAAGAACCACTGCACTAAAGTAAGCTAGATAGTAGGTAAAAAGAATCTTGAGTCCCACCAATGCAGTACAGGGCATCCCAGCTAAAGGCACACTTGTATAATGAGAGGCCCAGACTGGAACGCACCAGATATTTCTTTTTTAAATTTGTATTGTTGTTTTGATTTGATATTTATAGACAGAGTCTCAGTCTTTCACCCTGGGGTTGAGGGCTGTGGCATCCTCATAGCTCACAGCAACTTCAAACTCCTGGGCTCAAGTGATCCTCTTGCCTCAGCTTCCCAAGAAGCTGGGGCTACAGGCACCCACCACAATGCCCAGCTAATTTTTCTACTTTTAGTAGAGACAGGGTCTTGCTCTTGCTCAGGCCAGGACAGCAAATATTTCAAAAAAGAGACAATGAACAAATTCATTCTTGCTTTTTCTCTTTCAATGTGTTCTAGTCATTTGCTTGCTTAACCCAAAGAGTTTGTTCTTTTATGTATCTGTGCTCATTAATTTCAAGGTTGAATTTAACAGAGGACAGCAGAAGATCTGGCGGTAGTTAGACTTACTGATTTCCTAATCAGAAGTGGCTTAAACTACCCCTTACAAAAGAAAATCTAAGCCTTCAATGGTCTGCAAATGTATCTTCTCTCTGGGGCTCTTTGTCTTCTACTTCTGATCTGTTTGGGGAATACATGGAATTAATAGCACCGAATCTTACATGCATTCAGAAAGGACAGCAGGGAACCAGGTGGGAGGATGATCATTCAGTGAACATCCATCATGCTGAGCAGTGTACTTATACACAACCCCATCCAGAAGGTAGTGCTACATTATCCTCATTTTCTGAGCCAGGAAATTGAAGCTCAAAGAGTTACCTCGCTAGGGCTATAGGAATCTGGGATTCAAACACGAGGACTTCCCAGAACTTCCCCTTTCCCTCCCCATTCCCTTCCAGGGTGCATGGGGGCAGGGGACAGGAGACTTTCTTAGTGCGTCAGCCACTCTCTTCCAACACGCAGTGTGGTTTTTCTTATTACAAAACAAAATAGCTTTGAAGTCCCCGTTCCACGCATACGGTAATGCACCACCTTTCCCGTACCGCAAATAGCAGCCGTGACGTTCTGAAGGTACCTTCTCTCTCTCCCAGCCATTGTTAACCGAGATGGCACTCGCTACAGCCAGAAAGGAGAATACAGAACGAACCCTGAGGACATCAACCCCAGCAACCCCACGGACGACGATGTGAGCAGCGGATCCCCCAGTGAGAGGAGCACGTCGGGAGGCTACAGCATCTTCCACACCCACCTTCCCACGGCTTACCCAGACCCAGACACGCCCTGGTTCTCTGACAACACAGAGAGGGCCCCGGCTACCAGTAAGGAGAATGAATGGTTGTGCTTTTCCAGAGTGATTCTTTGTCAAAATATCTCTGACCTTCCTGAGTCTTAGGCATTCACGTGTTGATTTTTCTCCTGTCTCTAGACATGTAGACATGGTTCACATTTGGGGAGGTGGCCGTTGTGGTCGCCAGGGCTCCACATACATTGCCTGCAACTGCCTACATGGTTTTCCCCATCTGTAACTCTGTTTTTCTTACCTTGGGGTAAGAAGTACCATATTGGAAGGTTTTTTTTTTTTTTTTTTCAGAAGACCTCTCCATAGTCTCTCGTCCCTGTGCATATGACGACAATTCAAGCTTGTTACAAGAAAGATTTTTTTTTTCCTTGTTTCTATCGTGTTCTTATCCTCCTCCAGATAAGAGTATTTCTGTAAAGTTGGGGTCATAGCGTACGCATACCATTCCATGGGTTCCTTTATTCACTTAAGTTTGTGTTTTATACTCGTGTTGGTTGTATACTACTCAGTCGTATTCATCAACCACGAATCACTAAATAATTCCTTTATCTTTGACCCAAGGAAGCATATCTGGTGCAGGTTTATGATCAGAGTAAATAAGCGTAAGAGTTCTATATTTCAACCTACTGGGGCAAGTTCTTAATGCTTACTGGTGTGTGCGGGTAATTCATTACTGGGGGCTATAAGAGTGGAACTGTGTAAACACGGTGTTCAGTTTCTCCGGGCTTCTGTCCCTCGTGCTTCTCTTCCATTGGCCAGTGTTTATGTCCCCCTCTTGTCTCTTTCTTTGCTTCCCTTTTTTTGTTTTCCCTCTGGGGTTTGTTTTGAAACAGGTTTTCAGATTGGCTGCGTGCCTTCTGTGAAGGATTCATCAGACTCTCGAAGGGTGCTTGCAACCTCGAGCTCTTTTCCTAGTATGGTGTGGGTTTTCTCTTTTCCTGGCTCCAGCTCCTGAAGGGTGGAACTCTTGCCTCCAGACAGCGTGGCAAGAAACACCTGGCTTGAGAATCCTCAAGACAGGACCCTTTCTATTCCTTGTCACCCAGAAGCCGGGGAACATACACAGCACTCTGATTTATTTAAGGTTACTTGCTCAACAGTGTTTTATTTATTTTATTTTATTTTATTTTTTTGGCCAGGGCTGGGTTTGAACCCACCACCTCCAGCATATGGGGCCAGCGCCCTAAACGGTGTTTTAAATTTCTGTTAGTCATTGGCTGAGGAGGAAGGGGTGATATAAATAGGCTTGGGGTTCCTATGATTCCCTGAAGAGTCTTTGAAGCATGTTGAAAAGCAAGTATATTCAAACTGCCCCTGCTTTCCTGGATTATTGGATTATTATTTGGAGATCATATCACCTTACTGTTTGCAGTCCCGTGGGCAGCCGTTCTTGAGAGAGTTCCTGCGAACCAACCAGGTCGTGTGCTGGTTACCTGGTGCTTCTTCAGTGCCTTGCCGTTTGCAAGTAACTATTAATACACTGGAGGTGTTTATCATTAGGGCGTGCAATTTTGGCAAATTTTGGCAAACACAGTAATTAGTGGTCTCAGCAGGAAGCAGAACAGGTCTGCCCTAAAGTACCATGACGAGACATAACTTGTCAAGACTAGATGAACATCAAGCCACAAATAGCCTGTATAAAACAGTATTTCACATGCATTTTCAAAAAGGCAGTTAGCATATTTTATTAACCTCTATATCACATCTCCTAAACACTGCCTCTTTCCTGCCTTAGTTAATCCACACATTTATTTTAAGGACTTGCAGACCATGTACCAAAGCTATTTGAATGCTTGGGATCTGGTGGTAAACACTGAGCAAGTGATACTGAGAAAAAGTAAGGATTAGTGAAATATTTATTTATTTTATTCATTCAAGCAACATTTGAGGTCTTCTCTGAGCTGGACGCTGCTATAGTTCCTGGGAACTCAGAGGTGGACCTCTCTTCATGGAGATGACATATTACTCCAAGTTCAGAAATCAAGGAAAAGAAGAGCTATGAGATTTAACCTAAATGGAGTTCAGGATTTGAGTGGAGAAAAGAATTATGCTTTCCTCCTTCCAGAGCACTTAGCTGAGTTTCTTTCAGTTGTTACAGGAGACTAATTTGTCTATCAGATGAGTCCAGGGCTAACCTGAGAGTCATTAAAATACCATAGGATCTTACAAGGGTACATGTGAAATTTACTAGGTGTAGAATAGAAATGTCTTAACACAATAACTAAGAAAATGCTGTGAAGGCTATGTTAACCAGTTGGATGAAAACATGTCAAATTGTATATAAAACCAGCACATTGTACCCCATGATTGCATTAGTGTACACAGCTATGATTTAATAATAATAAAAAAAAATTGGGACTCAAAAAAAAAAATACCATAGGATCCATGAAGACCAGTGGCAGTGCCAGGAAGATTCATTGATGCAAAGAAGGGCATGAAAGAAACCAACCAGTGGAAACTTGAATGTCATATATGGCATACCAGGAAATGTCAGCACTGATGAGTCCTAAGTAGAATTGTGCTTTCAGAGTCTAGTGAGGAGATTTCCAAACCCTTATCGCTGCTGGACTGAGAGCTGGGACAGACGGAGAGGGAGTGACTGCAAACCCTCCCTCCCGCACTGCAAGGGGGCAGAGGTCAAGAGGGGGGCTGGCTGAGTGCACAGAAGAAGCCTGCCTTTGGCTCAGCTGGCTCATTCTTTTCTTAAGAGTCCTTCGTGGGTGGCAATAGGGAAGACTAATAAGAACAACCATCTGGGTAGCTTTGGACTTGCAGCTGTAAATATTCTAAGTGTTATTTTTGGAAAGGCCCTCCTGGAGGCGTGTCCTCAGCCTCTTCCTATGGGTGATCTGCAACTCTCTGGAATCCAGAAAGCTAAACTAATTCAGGAAGCAGACTCCTGCCTTGGAACACTCTATTTCCTTATCTTCTGGGTGTCAAAGGAATCATTTTTGGGGAGGGTCTGGCGTGACCTACTTGGGTGGGGAGACCTGTAAACTCTCTTGGCTAACCGGTAGCTTTTCCCATGTTTTCCTCTCACACAACTCCTTTCAGGAAGACAGAAATCATGCCTATTTCTGTCTTGTCATGTGGGTTTCTTTCCTCTTCTATGGATTTTCTAGGGTGAAGGTGGAGGGAAGTTCGCTTCTGTTGTGAAGTTTCTGGCATGAGAATGGGGTGTCTGCATTTTCCGAGGGATGCTCAGGTTTATCTGGGAGCATCACGGGTGCATTTGGCTCCTGTCGCCCTACTCTGTGTCCTGACCTCTGATGTGTTCTTCATAGCACAGAACACATTGCACCAGTTGTTGGCATTTGGGATATGTAGAGTCAAAGTTTTTAACCTGGGGTTAATGGACTTCCAGTAGGTTCAAAGATAAGGATGTAAGGTACTCAAGAACCCCTTAAATAATATGTAAAATTTTGAGAGTATGCATATATAGGGTCTCTGGTTTGAAGAGAGAGAGACCATAGCTTATATCAGATTTTCAAGGAATATATGACTTAAAATGTGTTTTTTTTAAAATCTCAGTTGGCTTAGATATTTGTCTCCATGATGTTTGCCATTCTGCTTCAGTAGGAGAATATGCTGAACTCAAATCAAACTAGAGAGTCAAATGGGAGCTCTCAAATTGCAAAATGTCACTGATTATCCTTCTCTAATTTGAAAATAGTATAGAATTTCTCTCACTTTGGCAGTTTGGGGTTTTCTTTCCCCCTAAAACATAGACTGAATTAGAGTCCAGGGCAGCAGAAGTGATAGATGGCTACTTGAGGAAGCTTTATCTAATTCTAACACATTGAATACACCCTTTTTGCAAAAGTTCATGCTTAAGTATAAAGTTTGATTTCTTGACAAGTGTAGGTGGAGCTTTGAAATGCCAGTTGTCATCACCAGCTGGGTACAGTGCCAGACAGATGTGAAAGACACAGGCAGGCAAACCCAAAGATACTCCAAAGATAAATGGGGGAAAGCAACCTTTGGAAATGTTGCTTCTAAGACCTCCAGTGTATGGCTTGATCACCCAATCAAGTAAATAAAAAAATCTCCTCCCATGACAGGTTATTCAATTGCTGCTTGATTTTGCTGAGAGCATGAATCCAGGGGGTTTAGTGTGAAGAGTGAGAAGCACTGCGCTGGTATCCATATGGAACTGGCATTTCTGATGTTGTTCTCACATTCTGGGAGACTTCAGAGGTTGGAAAGATGAAACCAGGCCCAGATTTTCCTTTCTAATTTTGATTCAATAATAGATACAGACATCATCTATAGACAGAACTAAAAGTAAAGGGTTTTTTTAAAGAGGGAACCTCACTAAATGGTATTTTCACAATTGATCCAGTTACCTCCACTGTGCACTCAAACAGCCACACAGCAGCTCAGGAGCAAAATAATTGGAGGTGGTTCTGGTTTGGTAATTCACAGCCTAAGACTCAGGATCTCACAACAACAGCAAATATAGGTAAACTATTTCATCTTTTGCTTATCAGCTATCCTGAATGTTAAGGCCAAGGCTGTCCATTATTGTGCCAAAGTTCCCCACTGCTCCTCCTTCACCATCTGTAGTAAGAGCAGAGTCGGGTACCGTTTCCTCCTTCAAAGAAGCTTGTGGACCTGGGGATATGACTGGATACTCTTAAATGCTCTGTTTGTTTTCCTTTTAGCAACATCCACATAAAATCAGGATTATTTTTCTTTTTGAGGAGGAAAAAAATCCTATGAATGAATGATTGAATGAGCGAATAAAATGCTGAAAAACTATGAATGAATTGGCTAAGGGATTCATTCAGAAATGTCCTCTAGAAAGAAGCCTATCGGAAAATGCATGCTTCTACTTTCTGCTGATCTAATATCATGTCAATAATAATTGAAAGAAATGCAGATTTCCCTCTGCTAGTAAAATATAGGCCCTGAGCACTTCTTTGGGCACTTAAAAACCTCAAGTGTAAAGTTAGGAAGTGACCTCTTGCTCTACGGTAGAGTCTAGGCCTATCTAATAAGTGCCTTGGATATTTGGCTGTTAGCTCTAAATCCCTGCAAAGTGTTTTGATATGGGAACTTTGGAGGAAAAAGATTCAAAACTATCTATCAGTGGGAGTTTCCAGGCATGTCTTCATTAACTTTCACTGAGGGAGGAAATACACATATTTCAAAATAACCAGGCATTCTTTCTGCCGAGGGGAGTAATACAAATGGAAAATTGGTTCTTTACATTTGTTGAGTTTAGAAGACGGGTGGATACATTATACCCTTTATGTCTATAATCATGTAAGGAAAACAGTGCTGATGTTAACGTTATGCTTCTCTTATCACAGTGATTAAGATCACACACCGGGGTGGGAAGTGGGAGAGGATTGCAGAATAATGAAAATAATGCTATTTTTCAATGTTCGCAATGTTTATCTTCATAGGACAAACAGTGTGAAGGAAAACGTCTTCTTGGCAGTGTTTCATTTTGGGTCAATTCTGGGCTTTCTTGTTAGTTGATAAAAGGAAATCTAACTCACTTTCCTTTTCGCGTTGGGGATTTTGTGATGGTTTCAGCCTCTCTGCTTGAACTGGTTCTCTGCGTTTTGTCTACTATTCTACTGTCTAATATTCTTCTGCATCTTATGGTTGCAGAAGTGGCAGTCTTTGGAAGTTTTCAAATCAAGACTCTTGCTTTTGGTCTTATCAGTGGGCTCTTTGGGTCACTTCATCTCCTGTTTGATCATCCTATTTTCAAAAATAGGACTCAAAGTGTTTTGTACTTACCACTTTGCAAAATCTAGGGTTGATTTGTGCATACAGGAGATGATCATGGGAAAGGTTCTTAGAGGATTTAGACTCTAAATGAAAAAAGTGGAAAAGTTCTTTGTTTGGGGGGTTTTTAAATGTTCTACCTCTCTGTCATTCTTCCCTGTGTTTTCGATGGTTGGGAAGAGGTGTCTGTGATTGCTGGCAGAAATATCATATCCCAAATTCTTGGAGGATGATATTGGTTGCACAAGATAGATTGTGTGGAAGATTAAGGAGCTAGCACTCTGAAGAGCTGGGTTTTAGAATCTTAAACTCTCAGATTTGGAAAGGATGTTAAATGGTCTGGTTCAGTCAACACTCTTAATCATTTAATCTCTTACACAACTTTCCTGCCAAGTAAGCTTTCTGATGATGGGGAACCTAATACTATACAAAGAAGTTCACTGCTGGATAGATCAGACTATTGGTGTCTCACATCCAATATTTGGAAGAACATCCATCTCCCTGAAATTGTCACTGGAGGTCCTATTTGGCCTCATGAATCCAGAGACAAAAACTTAATACCTTTTTTACGTTACATACTTTCAAAACTCAAAACAGCTTTCACACTCTCCTTAAGGCCCCTCTGTTGCTAATTAGCCTTCTGACTTCAGACAAATCAGAAGCTCTTTGTAGCACAAACTTTTTGTCTCTGAGTTAAGGGGAATGAACCAGATGATATTTACAGTCCTCCCATCTCTGACATTCTATGAAATCCAGTTTGGGCTACTAAATAAAAGGAATTTCTTTGCTTTTTTTCCACTCTTTACACCATCTATATCAAATATAGATGACTCTCTTGAGTAGTAAAAGAATACAAGAATATGCAGTAGGAACTGGCAATTAATTAATCTCTCAACAATTGATTCAGTCGTGGTTACAACAGCTTTGATGAGCTCTAGTGCTACAACTCCTGAAACAACCACCAAGAGGCAAGAATCCTACCATTGGTTTTCATGGTTGTTTCAACCATCAGAGTCCAAGAATCATCTTCACACAACAACACAAATGGCTGGTAATGAGTTCTGATTATCTCATATCATATCTTTTCTTGACAGTCTTTACTAATTTTCATTGACTTGTGGGATGTTGTTAAAACCTACTTAATTCTGTACTCACAAATGCTCGGGAAGACTTAAGAGGGCTCATGAGCTCTGAGATCTGTGTTTGATTTCACAGCACTAATACGCAGATTTCTTCTTTTACCCTGTAGGATTAATGTAGCCCAGGAAAAGGCTACCTTGGGTTTTTCTTGATGACAAAAGAAAACTGTGACTCTGAAAGATTACTCGCTTATTGCTCTAAAATTACCAAAGTCACAAACGTGTTTGACTTTTCATGAAAAAATAAAATAGCATAGATAGGTATGAAAAAATATAGGAAATATTCATCAATGGAACTATCATTGGGGTAGAAACTAATCCTATAAAAAGACAAATGGTTATTTCCTAAGATAGCCTGAATCTCATCCAAAATGCAGGAAATCTCTTTTTCAGTAAAGGGATATCTTCTAGAGAGTAATCACTGAGAGGAAGTGGAAGATTTCTGTCTCCTTTTTTATGGTTGCATCAAAAAGGGAAAAGTGATGATTTTTCAAATCTCAAATACAGTCTATAGTAGTGAACCCTTTTGATTAGTTAACAAATGCCAGGAATTATTTCTCTGCTAATTGACTGAACTTTTTTTGCTCTGTGCTCAAGGATTGTTGGGAAGTGCAGTATGGCTTCCATTCGCATTTAGAATTATAGTGATCTGTTGCGGGAGAAGATAAACAATTAATTAGTAAATTGTGAATACAACTGTGAGATTTTAGAAATGATGGAAACGGGTTTACATTCCAAGGTTTCTCTGAAGGTATCTTGACAACGAAAATAGGCCCGTGTGAATTTTTTCCATTCTGTCTTTGACATCCTATCTTTAATGGCACGTGCTTAGCGAGTTAATAAATGCATCTGAAAGCATAAGGGAGTTTTCATTGGCTTTAAAAAATATCATTTTGTGGGGTTACATCCATATTTACTCCGTTAGCTTCCCTTGAAAAGAATGTTCAGCTGTAAAGAGGATAGCCAGTTGTCGTGAAATCTATATATTAGCTTCAGAGCCAAGGCCTGAGAATTCCGGGCACATAAGTCAACTTTCTCACTTTGTTTTTAAAATCCTGGGAAACCCGTTATGCCTTCTGGGCCTGATTTCCTTCCTTTGCAAGTGGGTTGCTTGGCATTCTGCTCAACCACTAATGCAAGTCACCACAACAGGTACGGATTCAAATACCATCTCAGCAGGCTGGGAGCCAAATGAAGAAAATGAAGATGAAAGAGACAAACCCATCAGTTTTTCTGGATCAGGCATTGATGATGATGAAGATTTTATCTCCAGTACCAGTAAGAACAATCAATTACAGTAGAACCTTTTATTCAAGGCTTACTGATTACCGAGTGATGCCAAATATGAATAGTATCTCTCTGGGGAAATAGTTATGTGGAAAGTGAGTGAACCCGTGATTATACCTTAGTTATACCCTAATGAGATTGTGGAAGAAGAAACAGAATTTTTTGAATGGAAGCCAAAATAGATTTAGGGGATAAATATATCTCTTTTAGAATTTCTCATGCCTCATGTTCTTCCCGTTTTATCTATGAGGTCTTCTGCTACAGATCTGTTTAAATTATCAAGCTTTGGGCTCGGCGCCTATGGCTCAATTGGCTAAGGTGCCAGTCACCTACACCTAAGGTGGCGGGTTTGAATCCCCAGCCCAGGCCCGCCAAACAACAATGATGGCTGCAACCAAAAAATGGCCAGGCGTCGTGGCGGGCGCCTGTGGTCCCAGCTACTTGGGAGGCAGAGGCAGAAGACTCGCTTGAGCCCAGGAGTTGGAGGTTGCTGTGAGCTGTGATACCATGGCACTTTACCCAGGGGGACAGCTTGAGCTCTGTCTCAAAAAAAAAAAAAAATTATCAAGCTTTGTCAGAGGAGGGACATATTTAACATGATAATAAGGATCCATTGTATACCTACTGCGCTAAACGCAGGGAACACAAAGAAGAAAAAAACAAGAGCCTTTGCTTTCAAGAAGCTGATGGGCTGTTGGAGCAATAGGCTTAGAGAATGTGATTAGGGGGCTATTCATTAAAAGTTGTAGAAGATGCTACATTGAAGGCCCTAGTAAGGCTTAAAAGATGGGCAGGAGGACTCAAGAATTGTCTTATGGTTGAAGTCAAAGGAACAAATCCAGAGTCTTAACAAATGAACTGGACACCAATATAACAGAAAGACATTGAAGGGAGAGGCAAATGTCAGCTCACCTGAATGCTAACAAGCTATTGCTAAAAGCGAATAGTGGAACCACTATTTTTATAGTACCCACATTTGGGACAGTGATGAAATTTTTTGAGAACAAAAGATGGAAATTGAGTTTCACATGATCATAAAACATTTGAAAAACAGGCAAAACTTTGTCTAATATTCTGCAGATCATTGAGTTTTCTGCACATAGCGGTCATGACCTAAGACTTTGCTGAAAAGAGCTGAGAGTCCCGAACCTGACTCTGTTGCAGTTCATGAGCTATCACAGGTCCCTGAAGTTCTATATATCCCATTAAAACCTGAGAGTTTCGCCCTCACATGGATAGTACCCAGGAAGGGAGGACCTCAAAAAAGAAAAAAACAGCTTAAGCCTTGAAGGCAACTGAGTATATGGCATTGGTACAACAAATCATAGAGACGAACTAGATTTTTATACACAAACTTTTACGTGCAGTATATTTTTTAGATGTGATTCCTGCGCAGAGTTTAGTCTATAGAGAAAAGGGAACTCTTTTTAGCCACTTCAGAAAGAAAACCAAATAATCCCCAAACACTAGAGCTTTACACTGTCGCCTGAGATTAGGCTATGGCCCTGCAGGTGGCTCATTATTGAAGATGTTGTCTTAATACTTGAGAAATTAAACTTCCTTGGTGGCAACCCAAACAGGTCAACCAGAAAGTAAGTCATATGGTCAAGCCATAGAGAAAAACTTCCTATAGTATTTTTTAATCTCCATGGCTTATTTTCCTGTTTGCTTACTTTTCTACTTAGTATCAGTGTACAGAATTCAACAGGATGCCCTCTTTTTTCTGAGGGGTGTGGTAACTGCCTCTTTTTCATGCTTACTGTGCATGTGGTGAATGGTTTTAAATTTGATATTTAGAACTTGTGAAATAGAGCTGATAGTATTACAGTTCTAGAAAGGATTTTGTATTGTTTGGGTGTCAAAATAAAGTTTGAAAGAATTAGGATGGATTTGCAAATAACCTTTTCACAAAAGACATTGATAATGCTTTTTGCTGTGTTCCTTATGTTAGATGCATGTCCCTTCCCAGCCCTAACACACTGGGTGACACTATCAGGGCACTGGTGGATGGACACCTCTTTTTTCTTTGGTGTGCTGCTATGATGGTGGCTGGTTGCCTGTGTTTTTTTCCTACTGAATAATGGGTCTTGTTTTTCTTTCACTGGCTGTGAATAACTTCCCTGTGATCATGTTTTGCGTTTGAAGAGAATACATAGGTGTTTGATGAATATCCAGAAATGTGTAGCTCAGCCGTATGGATGGTCTAGGTAGATATTGGTTCTTGGAATCATTTATAGGAAAGCTCTGGCTATTTGGGTGTTTATTTCTCCAGCAAAATTACTAATGGAATAAAGTAATCATCACTGCATCACTTTCAGTATCTACCTCTCCAGCCTGAGAACCCACTGGTAGCAGTGGCAATACAAAGTTCTTGGGCTTTCAAGTGCAGAGGGATGCTGCAGGCTGCATGGATGGGCACAACTCTGACATCTTTGCTTATCCTTGGTGGAGGGCTGGTGTTTTCAAAGCTGTTCTTCCTGGCTGCTGGAGCTTCTTTGGCTACTTTTTCTGGAATATCTCGTGTTCTGAACCCCAAGGTATTCTATGCCAGAATGCACAGGACTCTGAGATGCTTAGCAAGTAGCTGAATTAAGCTGAAGTCGCTGTCTGCTTTCCCTCCATTCCCATGTACCCATCTATACAACCTGGTATAGATGATTCATTGTGTTGACCACAGAAGGGAGAAATGCACAAAACAACTGGTGAAGGCTCCAGAAATAACATTTTCCTAACTGCCTCAATCATCGTTATCACAGTTTCAACCACACCACGGGTTTTTGACCACACAAAACAGAACCAGGATTGGACCCAGTGGAACCCAAGCCATTCAAATCCAGGAGTACTACTTCAGACAACCACAACGATGACTGGTAATGGGTTACGCATACTTAAAGACTTTTTTACCCTTCAAAGCCTATGGTGCTGCAAAGGTCAATGATCAGGACACGGTGGGAAATTAACATCTCATCAACAAACTCCTAGTGAACTTTCATGGGGGTACTCAATTGCATTTAAGAGCCATTTATCAACAATACTGTCTGAGCTCAGGGTATTTTATGTTGTTCATTATAAAAATGAATATACTAAAATGTTTTATGGTGCGGTGCTGCTCTTGACCAAGTGGTTGTAGCGGAATAACAAGTAACCATGAAGAAATTCCACACTGATTTTCCCATTCATTTGAAGAAATTCCCCTTGATTTTCTCTTGGGAAAGATCAGTGAAGTCACCCCCAATCATTGAAAATAGATGCTTAGAGGCACCATTTAGGCATGGAACTATTAAAAACCATGTACTTTAATGGAAGAACAAAGTCATTAAAAGTTGGTTGATAACAACTTACAGTGTATTTAACCAACATCACAGTAGATGTAGACGGAAGTGGTACTCATAGTCATGGAGGAAACTGGATGGAGGAGCCACATCCCCCTCTCACATGGGCACTGTAAAGAAGAGGAGACCCAGTATGTTACAAGAACAATTAGTAAAGATGGCAGCCAACCGCTCTGGTCTAGCTGAGTTAGTGAAGACATTCCAGAGACAGGAAGATTTGTTTAGATACTAGGCACATCTCCTGTTTCCACATAGTAATTTCTTTTGTACCCAGAGCCTGAAAAGCTGCCAAATTTGCACACAGTTTTTAGAAATTGTAAGAAAAATGCTAACTGGTTAGGTTGCCCAAAGGCTAATATGTTTAAAAAGTAGACCTGAGATCCAATTTTTGTGTTAAACATTCCTAGAGATTCCATTTGGGTGATTTACGGGTGTTTATGGAAATGTGTCATGAAGAGTGTGTTCTTTTGGTGCAGAGTGGTAGAATCTGGAAAGAAAGGTTGACCTGCGAAACAATCTTTGGGAACCTTATGTTCTGTGAAGATCTTTAATGAACACACTTTTCCTCCCCACATTCAGTTCCTCATGGTGGTACAGAAGGGCATCCCCCATACACTTGGGAGGGAAATTGGTAGCACACATGGTCTATATTGGATTCTGCAACTGCTCTTTTTCTATTTTTAAGCCCTCCTCCCTTTTAGGGGGAGTTTTTAATGCTCTTACTGTTATTCCTACTGTTTTCCAAACATCTCATGTTTTCTAAAATAATCTCAAGTGTCATTACTGAACTATTAGGATAAAACCTCACCCAATAAGAAGTATGGGGTCTTCTTCTTTTCTCCATCCCACGGAGAGATGCCTATCTTATTCAAAATTAAAAAAAAATTATTTTGGATAAAAACAGATTATAGCTTTTTTAAAAACAAGGGATCAATTATTTTTCTCATAGCCTTAAAAATGCCTAAAGAGAAAATCTAAGAAATGGCCTTTTAGAAGCCAAAGGGGTTTAGAACTATGGTTTGAGAGAGATATTCAGACAACCAGAGTTTCAGACATCAGCCAGAATGCGGGTTAATAAATCCTGGGCATTGCAGTGAACATGTCCAACGGGCTTTACATGCCATCACTTACCCCAATAGATTTGATGTTTGCATAAGGATTATGGGCTTGAGTTAACAAGGGAGTCTTCTGATAAGAAAAAAAATAGAAAGCAAGCTGCAATCTCTTCGGAATAAGATGAAACTGTACCAGTTTTCTTTGGTTCATAACAATATATCTTAGAAATTATTTAGACAGTGTCTATTTAAAGAGAAGAAAGCTATTACACTTCAGAGGCTTGGAATTAATGAGCCCGTTGTCCAAAAGTGGTCATTGAGGGGTATCAGTGCTAGAGAGTAGTCGAAAAATCAGACTTAATGGAACTTGACAAAGAAAAAGCAGCAAGTGCGGCAGTTCTCAACTCAGTACTCACAAAACTTCAAGGGATTCTGATTGGTGACTTCCAGGCTCTATCAAGTGAACTTTACAACTTCTAGAAGAGAATCAGCCTTCATGTCTTATGATAGGAAGAAGATATTCTGCTACACACAAACATATAGCGTTCTCTATACACAAACATACACTCTTGATTTCTTTCGCATAGACTTTGAGTAACATGACTGTATGTTTGGATTGATTTTTCCAATTTTGTAGTTATAGTGGTTTTTCCAACAGTATTATCTGTCAAGGAGTAGTTACCTAGTCAGTGGGAAGTAAAACTTAAGATCTGGGCCTTTTTTCTCTCTCACTGGATAACCAGTTAATCCTAGGAATGGTTTGGCAAATGCAAGGGTAAAGTGAGGACAGAAAGTTTTATTTTTTACATGTCTCTACTAACATCAATTCACACATATCATTCTCTAAGATAAAGAAATACATCCAATTTTACAAGTTGCCAAAAATACTTTGGCTTGGCAAGTTTATAGGCTCTCATTTTCTTGATGAACTTAAAATTTACTATGAGTTGCTAGCCAGGCGTTGTGGTGGGCACCTGTAGTCCCAGGTACTCGGGAGGCTGAGGCAAGAGAATGGCCTAAGCCCAGGAGTTGGAGGTTGCTGTGAGCTGTGATGCCAGAGCACTCTACCAGGGTGATAAAATGAGACTCTGTCTCTGAAAAAAAAAAAATTTACTATGAGTTGCTATAGACAAAAATATCAATGACTTTTTCTGAAGACACAGTGATGGAATTTTATTTCACTCATTTTGTCCTTTTAAAACAAAAGTCGAGATTTTAAGAGTGTCACACACTGCTATTGTGACCATAGTCCCCCGTATTGACTAGGATAGTTTTTCTTCCACTCAATTAATTTTGTTCAAGAGTGATTTTAGCTATTTTATTCTTTTACAGTTTTGTTTCAAAACATGAAGGGGGTACAAATGTTTCAGCTGCATGGATAGCTTATGTAATGCTTGAGTCAGAACACACACAAGTGTGCCCATCGTCTGAATGGTGTTCATTGTACCTGTTAGGAAGGTCTTTGTAGCAATTTTAGATGCCATGAGAACATGACCATGTCCTGTATCAGTGGAGTAGCATCCCAGCTACCCTAACATCCTCACGCTGGGAAAATCCAGTGCTGGTGCCTTGCCAGTATGTGATTTGGGGTTACCCAGCCAGCATTCAGAAGGCCTCCTGCTATGCTGATCTTGTCATAAACTGTTATACAATATGTTCCTTTCCCCAAAATGGAGCCACGAGGTTATTCCTTTAACAAATAGCACTCTCAGATAGGATATGTGAAGCCATAGGCTACAGTATAAGAAGAAGAATACTGAGGATTCATAGGCTGTGATCTAGTCCTCACTTTATACCAATTTGACGATATGATTTTGAGTAAATTTTGAGTAAATTCAAATCTTTGAACCTGTTTCCTCATAAGGAAAATTGAAAGATTGGGCCACTTGATTTCTAGTATCTCTGTCCGACTATCAATGGCCTGCTTGTCTCCTTGCTATCTTCCTTCTCTACCTTTCTCCCCATGTCTATAGACAGCTGGAGATGAGGAGCTTAGATAAGTAAGGCTCATAACTGACCTTCTTCTCACAGTCCAGGCGACTCCTAATAGAACAACTGAAGAAACAGCTACCCAGAGAGAACAGTGGTTTGGCAACGGATGGCATGGGGAATATCCCCACACACCAAAGGAAGACTCTCATTCAAGAGCAGAGACAACTGGTAATGGATGGCGTCACAAGCAAACTTGGGTGGGAACTTCCTTTTGGGTTAAATGTCAGGCCTGAAGGACACTGAACAAAAGGACACTGAAGGAATTGTCATGAGACATTAGGCTCCTTAAGAAATTCTATTGCAGTTAGCACAGAGCCAACCATCACGTGATCACCGCAAATCACCTGAGCAGGAATGGATACAAGCTCATAAGGGACACACAGGGTCCTTCAGATGTAGTTTGGGGCATCCCCTTGTGAGGCTATCGCAGAGACCCAGATCTTATAAAATACTCCCTTTTATTTTGTCAAAGAATCTACTCTATAATGTGGGTTCAGACCTTACAGTGTTGTTTTATGAAACACTGGCCTCTGAGAAAGCATTTTGTCAGAACCCCGGTATTTAAAGAAATGGAGCCAGACCTTATGAGAAAAATGACCCCTGTCTGATGACACTTGGTCATGTCTATTTGGTAATTTCTCCTTGCATGTCCAGTGGGGGTTTTTCCCTTCTATTAACAAAAAGACATCTTTCTAATCTTGAATTGTAGAATTGTGGAAATTAGACTTGAATCTGGTCAAACTCCCATGCATAATTCTTTTCTCTGTGTGACATAAGTATTGAAATGTACTCAGTCTTGGAAAGAGTGTAGATTTTCAAATACCCAGTCAGTATTCATGAAAAATATTTCCATATTTTTGTTTGCAATATAGAATATAATACATAAGGGCTTTCCAGTGCATGGCAGAGCAGTGGATTCAGTGACTGGCTGTGTGGTGTGGTTGTTGCTAAAGGGACACTCTTATAATCTTTTCTTCTTATACTTCTCTATTGGCTTACAATGAAGCAGTGTGCTTCATTCTGAGATGTCATTTACACCCTGAATCCCGCGGTTTGAAGGTAATGCTTCTAAAGGATCACATTCATGTTTTTGAGATGAATGGCATTTGCTTTCTTGTTTATCACATGAGAAGCTCTCACCTGATTTCTTCCATAGATCACTGGTAGCCTCATGTGTGTTTTGCTGGAGTCTGGTTGTCTCAGGATGACATCATGTGATGGGACTCGTATGCTTCCACCCTCAGGGGACTGTGGCAGCATGGCTTGCGTCAAGAACGACTTTTCCTTCATCTTCCCTTGATGTCTATAACTCATCCTTTATCCACTGCAGAAGTTGCTGATGCTTTTATCCTCTAGTTCACATGCTGATTTCTAAGAAAATGAGCATGAATGAACCCAAACCTGCTAAAACATTCTGCATTTATACAACTTCCTTGCCCTCTAGGCTAGGAAGATGGTTTCATTGTTTTGTCTAGAGAATAAGATCTTAAAAAAAAAAAAATCAGTCTATCCCCAGCCAAGTGCCCATTAACACTTTGACAATTGCTTGAACTGCATGGTCACAACAGCCTCAGGTTACGCCAACCACCCAAGTCAGAGAATGACAACACTGAGTCAAGAGGACAGTTCCTGGACTGATTACTTCGACCCCATCTCTCATCCAATAGGACCAGGTCATCAAACAGAAAGAAGGATGGGTAATAGCCTCTGAACTTTTTATATATTGTGTTTTTGAAACCTGCCAAGTGATTGTTGCTCTAGAAATATGTAGAAACATGCCCTTGGCTTTAGACCAATCTACTTTCCTAAAGGACTTGCAGTTTCCTCCAACATTAGTTTACCGGGTAGGAGTGATAGGCTTATCCTTCTCAATACGAAGCCCTGAGCTGAAAGTGAAGAATTTAGCAGGAGGGTTGGCAAAAGAAAACATTTAGCACTGAACTATGTCCAACAACGTGAAGCAGTAAGTCATAGATGTGAAACGAAGGTTGCCAACAATAAATGCTAAAGAAATTCAGAGAAACCTCCCACAGCCCCCAAAAGCATCAGGGAAAGGTAGATTGGATCTGGTTTTTGAAAAATGGGAGAAAAAAATCTGGATAGTCAGGGACAGGAAGTGGAGGGAAGCTTTTTTATGCAGGAAACTCATGTAAGGGGAAGCAAGAATGAAGAAAAACCAAGGAATGAATATGTCAAACTGGGTGGATCTGTTTGTCACAAAGGAAGATGTGTTTGGGTGGCTAGGTCAGAGCCACTATGTTCAGTGACTTCTGTGCCACACACAGACGCAGCTCACATGTATGCACAAGGTGCCTCGGGACTCTGAGGACATCCGTGGGGAAAAACCAAACCAGTAAAAGAACATGAGAATCAATACTAAGCCTCTAGACTGATGAAGAGAAAGAAAGTCCATTAAATTGATGAACATGTCAAGGACAGGACAATTGGTCTTGCTGTAGAATGGTGTGATTGATACCTGTGGAAGGATTCTACTTATAAAAGGGAGGAAGGAGTTTCTAGAATCCATCATCAGATAAGACTTTTTCCTGGGAGAATATCCATTTGGAGTTTTGATCTGGGCTAACTGGATTTTCCTCTTTTTTGAAATCTGGGATAGAAGAGTCAGTCACATTTTTGTCCTACAAAGATTTTTTTTTTTTTCACAGAGTCTCACTCTATTGTCCAGGCTAGAGTGCTGTGGCATCATCACAGCTCACTGCAGCCTCAGATTCCTGGGCTCAAGTGTTCCTCTTGCCTCAGCCTCCTGAGTAGCTGGCATTACAGGTGCACACCACTATGCACGGCTGATTTTTCTATTTCTTATAGAAACAAGGTCTCACTATGTTGCTCAGACTTTTAGCACGTTAAGGCTACAGTAAAGATGTGGGTGCCCAACATTCTAGCACTTTCTTCTGGAGTCATTAGGAATGGATAAAATCTCCCCAGAGGCAGTAATGTGCCATGGGCTTTGACTGAATTGGAGAACCAGCAATATCAATGATGAGTATGGATTGTTTGGCCCCCTATATCATCATAGGACTTGTTATTTTAGCAGACTAGATCTGTGATAACTATTAAAAACATTGGTCAGTGGGTTCGGCATCTGTAGCTCAGTGGTTAGGGCACCAGCCACATACACTGAGGTAGGTGGGTTCAAACTCGGCCTGGGCCTGCTAAACAACAATGAACACTCCAACAACAAAAAAAAAATGGTCTTGTAGTCCAAGACCTGTAGTCCAAGCTACTTGGAAAGCTGAGGCAAGAGAATTGCTTAAGCCCAAGAGTTAAAGGTTGTTGAGAGCTATGACAGTACCACTCTACTTAGGGCAACATAATAAGACTCTGTCATAAAATAAAATAAAATAAAATAGTCATGTGCAGAAGATCACACCTGTAATCCTGGCAGGTGGGAAGATCAGTTGAGACAGGAGAATCACTTGAGGTCAAGTGACCCTGCTCACCCTGCTAAGCAAAGAGAGACCCCATCTCTACTAAAAATAGAAAACTTAGTGGACTGTGGTTGTAGGCACCTGTAGTCTCAGGTACTTGGGAGGCTGAGGCAGGAGGATTGCTTGAGCCTAGGAGTTTGAGGTTGCTGTGAGCTAAGCTGAGGTCATAGCACTCTAGCCTGGGCAACAGAGTGAGACTCTTCTAAAAAAGAAAGAAAAAGAAAAAGACAGGAAACATCTATAAATATCTCAGCAAAATTTCAATATGAGTCATTGTTGTACATGTTAAATTACAAAGACCTTCTCATACTCATGTTTTGGGGCAGAATAGTTCGGTGCCATATGCTGCTTCTTATTCCTCGCCCTGTGTACTTCCTGTGGCCTCCACTATGTGGTATTGGATGATGACTTTTGTGAAGCAAAAAAGGACTAAATGTGAAAAGAGCTTTTGAAAGAAAGCCCTTATGACCTGTAAGGGAGGAGATGACAAAATTGTGTCTGAGCCAGGGATCTTTGTCTTTTCTCCACGTGTCAGACTGTAGGTGTCCATAAGAAAGGGGATATTTCTGTTTTTCTGCAAGGCTTGGGTGTCCCATCATGTGCTCATGTAGAATCCTTCCACAACAAACAAAAATCACAACTTCTAGACAACTCAGCCCTTAAAGGAAAGCCAGTTACTTCTTGTGATATCTTTTTTTTTTTTTGAGACAGAATCTCAAGATGTTGCCCTGGGTAGAGTGCCATGGCATCAGACTATTGGGCCCAACCGATCCTCTTGCCTCTCAAGCAGCTGGGACTACATGTGCCCGCCACAATGCCTGGCTATTTTTTGGTGCAGTTGTCATTGTTGTTTAGCTGGCCAGGGCGGGGTTTGAATCCGTCAGCTTTGGTGTATGTGGCTGGCACCATAACCACTGTGCTATGGGCGCTGAGCTATTCTTGTGATATCTTTTGAAGAATAATCATGTATCCCAATTCTGGGAATATAAATCAGTATGTGCTTTCTTTCCTCTTATCCAGGTTGAATATAAAAATAATTTGGCTATAGACCATAAACCACCCCAAGGTAGTTGTTTAGGTTTAAATCAAGCAATAACATTGATTTAATTCCTTCAGATATGGACTCCGGTCATAGTACAACCCTTCAGTCCACTGCAGATCCAAACACAGGTTTGGTGGAAGACTTGGACAGGACAGGACCTCTTTCAATGACAACGCGTAAGGATAATGACCTATATTCTCCATTCCCGCTTCAGCTCTTGCTCCTATTGGCCAAGATATAGACAGAGCTTGGTGGTGGAATGGTGCCTGCAGTGCTATGTGGCTCGGCTCAGCCCAGGGTGTAAAATACCTTCGTTGTCTGCATTTCTTGTGGGGTTCTTTAAACCTGATTTTGCCTTCATTCTTGGAGCCTTTCAGATTCAGTGATTTTGTATTTTAAAAAAAGAAAAAAAAGGATGTGAGACTTCATTCAACTCAATTTTCCTTCTCTAAATAGTTATGTCAGTGAAACCTGACCACAGCCAGGAGGGTGGTTCCTCTGTGTTTTAACTGACCATCTCATTTCAATTCCCATCTTTCCTCCAATCAGGACAGAAGAGAAGTAGGATTGGTAGCATGGTTGTAAAAAGATATTCGGGGGGGCTAGACAATCATGGAGAGTAGGGGAACCAGGCCCACCCACAGAGAAGTTGCCAGGCCTATTGTTGAGAATTGACCAAGGTGGCAAGGTCCTTGAAAGAAAAAAAGAAGCGTTTGCTAATATCTCTTTCTATCACTGGAAAAGAGGTAGGAAGCCATGTTAAACTTCTAGAACACTTTATTTCTACTACATGTGCAGAGGTAGCCAAGAGATTAACCAAAAGTCATTCATAATCTCATATTCTTGGCAGAATATGAAATAAATTGAGAATTAAGAGGGCCTCCTTGCTACATACAATGGGCAGAGTCTTTCATAGGAGATCTTTAGGCAAAGGAAAAACATCAAGTATATGCTGACCATCAGCAATACAAACAGCACAGTGTTTAGCATTAAAGGATTTGCATATAGGCCTCTACTTCCACTTTACATCACTGTTGACTTTTGTTCTAACGTTGGGTTTGGGATTCAGTGCATGTCTCTCTCCTGGCTGTAATATTTATTTGGTGGTGCACATGGCTTATGAAGTTCTTGTACCTGCAATTCAGAGGTCAGTACTTTCCTTTGAAGAACACAAAAGAAATGAACTCAACAGTCAAAGCAATTTCAGATATGGGCATTTGTTCAACCTCAGATCGGTGTATGTCACTGAGGGCCCTGTGTTTGCCCAAGGAAGCATTTCATTGGAGCAGTGATGAGAATCCCCAGCCACAGATGAGATCAAAACCCTAATAATAGAGTAAAATGATATCTTTAATTTAATGGTCACTCTAAAAGAGTTAAGTATTTCCTTGTATCAACTTGATCTGAGTTACTCGAGCAGGTCATTCTTTCTCCTTTGGGGCTAGAGGTGTGCTGTAGGCTATCACAGTGCTTATTTTCCCTACACTTACACTTCATGAGCCATGGTTAGGTACTCTTGGTTATTGAAGGGAATTTGAACATTCCTTTCTCAATAGTCTGGTTTTCCTGAGTGACTGGCAACAGTCACTGATCCAACTGGGCCAGGACAATCCAGGAGTAGACAAAATTTTAGCTCAGTCTCCACTTTGTCACTTTACCTTAGTTGACTATACTGAGAAATGAGGGTGTTAAAGGCCAACTAGGGGCTAAACAGAATTCTTCTGTATATTTCCGTCAGTCAGAGGAGAGTGTTGTGCACAGACCTTGGTCTTCCTGTGTACTTAGCCATCTGACTCTACTATCGCTATATCCTCCCTAATAGCAGATAAAAGGAGTAATATAATGGCTTCAAATTAATGGTGGATTCATCCCTCATTGAAACAGAGCAGAGTCATTCTCAGAGCTCCTCTACATCACAAGGAGGGTTGGAAGAAGATAAAGAACATCCAACAACTTCAACTCTGTCATCAAGCAGTAAGGAGCATAAAGCCCAGTTGGCTTCAGCTGTTGATAACAATCAATAAGTTATGGGTGCTTTTGCAGTGTCTCTGGTGGAGGTGTGACAGCTGGCTGCTGTTATGCTGTTACTCTTGATTATAAGGTGCGTCTGGTGATGGTTCCCTGATTTTTCTTTAGACCCCTTTCTTGTAGACCTCTTAGAAGACATTGCACATCATGTACTAAGTGAAAATTATAATTCTTAATCTTAAAGGTTGGGTTTCTTACATTGTAGAGTTAGTGATGTAGTTTAAAAATAATGGATTGCTTATATGTAATTCACAATTGATGTAAAAATCTGATTATGTCACTGTCTACATTCCTTATCTTAATATTATTTTGCCATTTGTTCTCTGGACCTTAGCTCCATGGTACTGGTGACTAAGAAGGAGTTCCCTCTGGCAAAAGAAATGATAATTAAATTAGTAGCCTCAGGTCTTTGAAACTTTGCATTTGCTATTCTGGTTGCGGGCAGCATAATTTAACCTTTGAATCCGGTGATGTGTTTTCTCCACTTCATCCAAGGTGGATCCCACTGAGACAGAGCTCAAGATTTTCTAGTATCTGATTTGACTTCAAGTTCACAGTGATAGTGGCATAAGCCTTACCTTAATAACCCAGACAGATGTTACATCACATGCCTCTTCTGGGTATTAGGATCACCAAAATCTCTTCTGTTGAGTGATGTCCAGATTGTGTCTGTTGCAAAATACTGATTCTGTTCAACAGTGTGACAAACTTCGCCATCATTTGCTTCTGGTTTATGGGTAACAAGTGGAAAGCTTTCGCAGCAATTGCACACCCTAAGGACGAGCACTTGGTGGGTGGCAAATCCTACAAATGTGGGTTGATCATTGGTTCCACCTCCAAACAGATAGGAATGATGACAGAGGTGGAAGAAGAGGTCAAAGTCGTTCTGAAGGCTCAACTACTTTACTGGAAGGCTATATGACTCATTATCCAGACACGAAGGAAAACAGGACTCTCATCCCTGTCACCCCTGCTAAGACGGGATCCTTTGGAGGTACTGAAGTCACTGATGTTGGAGATTCCAACTCTAACATTGATCACGCCTTCTCAGGTAATTTGGCCCTTTGTTATCTGGTGTGCTTTCTCCAAGAGAGAGAAACAACACACACTTTCATATGACAGGGGGCATTCTGCACAGGCTGTGATTAGTTTGTGATATGGATTTCATCACTGGTCATCAATTCCAGTGCAAGGAAACTTGGACTTATTTTAGATAAAATAATGCTTCCATTTGCCAATGTACTTTGCCATTTAGTGTGTGTGCGCGACTTGATTGGGTGTTACGGTGGAACTGCTTTGTCTTCTTCCTGATCTTGTGATCTATCCAGTTGAACCATACGAAATTGATCATTTGGTAGGTCAGAATAATCAAACATTAGCAATCTCATTTGATTCAACTAATACATGCTGCCTATTTAATAAGGTTTTACCCAGCTTATGAATAATTTTCATATACGGCTAGTATCTTTGGCTCTGAAATTAACTTTGGTGATGGGTTGATCGATTTTACTTTTGGTGATGGGTTGGTGGATAAACCTCTTCTAGTTCCGATGCACACTTAAAACGTCATGATGTAATCCACTGGTAATGAGTAGGGACCACTTCTCTTATTGTAAAGGCAGAGATGACTGAAGATAACATATGCAGTTAAATTTGACGTGGATCCTGAAAGAGATATTTCCCTTCAAACAACCAATCCTGTCTACTTCTGCCTTTCTTTGTTCCCCCATTTGCATTAGGAAATTGATACCGAAGAAAGGGAAACTGGAAAATGCCCACTCTGGTAAAGCGAGTAAAAAGTGATTCTCTCCTCTTAGGGCCAGTTTTCCAAGTGCTTAATAACTTTAAATATTTAATTTTTGGACCAGAGATTTTTCTCCCCTAAAAAAATGAAAAAAGAAGCAAAGGTATGAGCATCCAGGATATAAAACAGATGACAGTTGTGACGGGGACAGAAAGTCCAGAATGCCACAGGCTTGGCCTCTGTCCTCTGGGCTGCTCACCCCAGGGCTTCGAAGAAAATAATTTAAGAAAATGCTGACCTCAGCGATTTTGGCACAACAAAGCCCCTTCCACTTGCCAGTTCTTTATTCTGCAAGGTCCTGCTCTCCCTCGTTACAAATTCCAAGTACCACGGTTAATATTCATCTGAAGAAATAAATCTTAGAGCGCTGCCTTGTTTCTCTTGGCAAAATAAGGCCTGGTGTGCAGCCTAATGAATTTAAATTTTAAATGGCAACTCTAACGGTTACGGTATCCTAGAGGGTTTACACCATCATGGTGCTAGTAAATCAAATGCTTTTTACAAGATTGACATGATCCTCACCTGTGCTCATTCCTTCTATGTTCCACGGTGGTCTGGACAGATTTTCCGTGATTCTCCAAGGATTAAAGGATTAAGTGATCCAATTCTCATCCTTGGTTTTCTTCCAAAACATTCATTTAAGTCTCATTTCTGCTCATACGTTTTTTTCCCCCCTCAGTAATTATGATGCTTAGTGTTAAAGCTGAAGCATTAGGAATTGTGGTGGCAGTGGTGGTGGTGACAGTGGTGGTGGTGGGGTTGGTGATGGTGATTTTGGTAGTGGGAGCATTGGGATGACACTTCAGCAAATGTTGCTTTCAGTTACTCTAAGGGTCCTCCAAAGGGCACAGTAATCTGTCTCTTTAATACCATCATATGAGTGATCACAGGTCACCCGCCTCCACCTTCTCTCATCTAGGAAATGGTGACAAGCAGGTTACTGTATCTGTGTTTCTCACAGGCTCCTTCATAATATGGGACAACCATAGCCATGTTATGGAACAATTATCCTGTGATTTTTATTTTAACATTCCAATATACTTTTGAAAACTAAGAGCAGGGGATGGAGTTTCCATATACTGGACTGAAGATTTGACCTGTAGATTTCGACTTTCAGCAGTTCATGAGTTTACCTCAATCTAAAGCCCTGTGGGATGTTTGAGAAGATGGGATTTTATTAACTATTCATGTTGAAAACAGAGACTTAACTTTTGAAAAATATTATTTTTAACTTATCTAATACCCAGATACATATTGTTTACATATTAGCTATCATCTCACCATTTTTTTTACTTATTTTTAAACTCTTCTTCTCTCAATGAGTCATTGAGTTTTCTCTTTGAATCTTTACATTATCCAATTCCAAAATTCTTTACTGCCAACCAATTTCCTGCCTCAGAGAAATCTCTTTAATGTGTCATGTCCTAGGAGAGAGTTCACCCATTCCCTGAACTGTATTTCTCAAAATCCAATTCATATAGTCCTTACTTAAAATCCACGATGTCTAGTCTCAACTTCAGGCCTGTCAAGACATCATAATATTTTTGTTAGAATGTTCCTTGCTTCATGTCTTGGATTTATACCAAAACCAAGTTTCTGCAAAACTTTTTTTTTTTTTTTTGCACTTTTTGGCCAGGGCTGGGTTTGAACCCACGACCTCCAGCATATGGGCCAGCTCCCTACTCCTTGAGCCATAGACTCCACCTCTCCAAAACTTCTTATGGTCATCCTTCATACTGCCTGCCCTGGTTTCCTTAATTTTTTTTTTGAGACAGAGTCTCACTATGTCATCCTGGGTAGAGTGCTATGATGTCACAGCAACCTCCAACTCCTGGGCTTAAGTGATTCTCTTGCCTCAGCCTCCCTAGTAGCTGGGACTACAGGTGCCCACCACAACACCTGACTTGCTTTTTTGTTGTTGTGGTTGTCATTGTTGTTTGGCAGGCCAGGGCTGGGTTCAAACCTGCCAGCTCCAGTATATGTGACTGGTGCCCTAGCTGCTGAGCTACAGGCACTGAGCCTAGTTTCCTTAATTTTGATTCAAGCTCTAACCTATTCCTCAGTGCAATAAACAGTAATTTTTTCTTTCTGTTCCTTCTGTTTTGAATAGGGTCTTACTCTGTTGCCCAGGCTGGAGTGTAATAGCACCATCAAAGTCACTGTAACCTAGAACTCTTAGACCCTAGCGATCCTCCTGCCTCAGCCTCCTGAGTAGCTGAGGCTAGAGGCACATGTTACCACGCCTGGCTCATTTTTTCTTTATTTTTTGTGGAACCAGGGTGTCACTTTGCTGTGCAGGGATCCTTCTCCCTTGGCCTCCCAAAGTGCAAGAATTACAGGCATGAGCCACCATGCCTGGCCTGGCAGTAATTTGAGGCACTTTTGCCATCATTTTTTGTTTACCTTTAAGAGACTACGCACTTTCAATGGTCTGTATGGAACGTCAAGAAATGCAAATGGCTATATACATGGAAACGCACAGTTGTGACCCTTCTTGATTACTCATTGCAGGAGACCACGACTCATCCAGGGACTCCAGCCAGGGCGGCCATACCACTCATGGATCTGAATCAGATGGTGAGTTTGGAACCACCTGAGTCATTCATAGTCATAATCATCGAACCTGGTGATTGTTAATGAAGTTTGAGTCAGTGTCTCTAGAGAAGTGGTATTCAAACTTTCTTAGCATATGCTACAATTACAGGGATGGGATCTGCCCTTAAGGTTTCTGATTCAGCAGGTCTGGGGTATAGCCCAAGTGTTTGCATGTCTAATATGTCCCCCTGGGAGGGCTGATATTACTGGGCAGGGACTACTCTTTGTAAACTACCATGCTGGAGAAGAGTCTTGCATCTGAAAGGCTCAGAAGGACTTCAGCAATTCAATGTTGCTGTCATACCAACATGGATTTTGGAATAAGAATGGTCTTGAGTTTGATCCCGCACCACATATTAACTGAACAAGATGCTTAAAGGGTCTGAGACAAAATTTCCTCACTAATAAACTTGGAATAATAATAAGTGTTAGAGGGCTAAAACACTTTTAGCGTTTTAAAATCTAAATAATAAAAAAACTAAATGATAGGATATGGGTAAAGCATTTAGCATAATCTCACACACAATATGAGAGCTAGCATGTATTGAGCATTTACCGTGCACTGGAGGCATTGTGCTAAACACTTCACCTGTATTAGGTTGGACCATAGAAACTGCCATTGCTATAGGTCAAGAACAGTCAGTATCAGCAAACTCGTAGAATTCATCTCATATTAACTCATTCAGTTATCCTACAAACACCGTGACTTAGGTAAGTACTACCATTATCCCCATATTACAGATTAGGACACTGAGGCTCATAGAGGGTAAGTAGCTTGGCAGAGTTGGTGTGACCATTGAGCACTGGAGCCAGGTTTCAGGCCTGGGTGTCTCATATTGCTTCTTATAATCACAGTCTGGATAAAGAATTCTGTAAGGACCATAATCACTGCCACGTATGCCTTGTTAAATAGACTCCTGCTTACGGTGGCTCAGAGCATACCCCTGTAAACATTACTCCAGGCAGCAAACGTCTGACATGAGACAGATTTGCTAATGACCTCTAATGCTGGGACTATTGAAAGGTCTCCATGGGCATTACAAACTCAGGTGACCACATGCAAACCGATGAATCCACATACATTATTAATTGTACTATATCCTCCCATTTTAATGCCAGAGTTGGAGTCAGGGTTTTCATCAGTCTTACATCACATTTAAAGCAAGTGTGATGATGGATATTTATGTGATGACTTTGAGAATAACCTTTTACATAGGAGCTCTAGGAGATAGGCATTCATTCGAGATGCCTCTGATATAAAGACAGGAGTCTCAGGTTCACCGGGGACGTTGGGCAGGGCACTTGCCCTTTCTCAGCCCCAGTTTTCTTACTAGTAAGAAGGAAATCAGATCACCTGCCTCGGTTGCCTCTGAGAGTTTTTGTAGGGAACACAGGATATCAGGAATATGAAAGTATTTTGGAAATGGTAAACAGTTACTACTAAAAATCATGCTCTGTAAAACTAAGAGACCCCGGCTATGCCAAGGTGGTTCTTGAACCATCAGTACAGACATCACCTAGGAGCTTGTTGCAAATGCATAATCTCTGACCAACCCAATCCTACTGAATCAGGGTCTGCATTTCAACCAGACTCACCCTCGTCCAGGACCCCCTGTGTTTTTATGCACATTAAAATTTGAGAAGCTCTGTCCTGGCCTGCTTTTCTCACAGTTGAAGCCATTGAATGACCCTGTGCACACGGCTTAGATGGGACTTCATTTCTCAACTTGAATACTAAGTGCCCCCTCTCTTTGGGAAACTTGTTTTGGCCAGGCCTACCCTGGCTGGATTTGTGGATGTCTGGGGCTCCAAGCAAGGCCTGCTGTCTCTCATCCATCCTCTTGGGCTTTTGCTTGAAGTGAGAATTAGGTGGGTGGGAGCCAGTCTCTTTTGTTTGGTGCCTGTGCAGATATCTATTGTTCAAACAGGAGGTTCCATCTTGTTGTTCACACACCCAGATCTTTCCTTGCTGGGAGCACTGTTTTTGGAAGATCAAAATAAAGAGGTTCTGATCCCTTAATGGCTTCTCTTTCAAATGTCCAAGGCTGCTGTGAATCAGAAAAGAGACCAGCTGAGTGACTATCCTGCTTAGGTGGCTTTCAGGTGGCCAAAGACCTCCAGTTTGGTTGGCCAATGTCCCATGTCTTGTGTAGATGAAAACCTGCCAACCACAAGAATAGTGGAAGATGGGTAGGGAAAGTGCCTTGTGCTCCTTTGGAGTCTTGGGAAATTAAAGGTTGCTATCAAACCAGGGTGGGCCAGACGTCTGGTAAGAACTTGCTTTGTTCCCTTTGAGTTGTAACAAAACATCAGGTTGTATAAGCAAGAGTCATCCTACCCCCAAATAACCACTGCAACCAAGATTTCAGTCAGTCTAAAGGTCGACTCTCTAAGGAAAGCTTTCACCATCTTCAGTCACTAATTTGCCAAACAAACGTCCCTGAGACTGGTTTCCCCTTGGTGGCCTTCAGGATTCTGCAGTAGATTCAAATTAGGTGAGGGAAAAATGTTCATTTGAGTGGGACACTTTCAAATTTTGTTTTAAAGAAGTGGGAATTTTTTTTTAAAATTCTTGATGCTTTAACTTGAGTCTTTTCACAAGATGTCATAGGATTTTTCTTGGAAAGCGTGATGCCACCCTCATTTTAAGGAGTCTCTTGTTCCGACTTGTGGGGTCTCTGTCTTTGGATCCCTCCTTCCAGTTTGAGGTCTTTTGTTCATTCCTTATTTTATTTTTAGCAGTAGAAAATAGCAATTCTTCTGTCAAGGTGTGTTACAGTAATATTTTTATCAAGGACTTTAATAGGTTGGTTTTTTATAGATAGAAAGAGCCACTGCCCCTCCCCCACACCCACCCTTTTTTTTAGTGTGTCTTGGCTTCTGTGATGGTATTAGACAGCATTTTCAGATTTACTTGGGGTTTTGTGGATCACAAACATTCCCTAGGGGACTTGTTAAAGTGAAGATTCTGATTTGGTCAATGTGGGAGGAGGCCTGAGATTCTGTATTCCTAGCAATCTCCCAAGAGATATCTCTACCTTATGGCTGGTCCAGGGACCACACTTTGAGTAGCAAGGTCTTATGTTGAAAATAGAAGATGACATGGGACTACCATTATCATGAACTTCTTTAAACCTATGTAAAGAAAAAAAAAACTCTCTGTGGACTCTATGACTTTCCCTATCTTATGAATGAGAATTACCAAGACTTGGCGAGGGTGAGTTGACCCAGGAAACATGGCTGGCTAGCAAGAGACAGATACAGAACTTGAATCCAGTGCTGTCCAGCTCTAGAGCCCAAAGTCTTCAGCACTGCCCAGTATAGCACTCCTGTTGAGAATTCTCTTGTTCCTTTTTTTTTTTTTTTGAGACAGAGCCTCAAGCTATCCCCCTGGGTAGAGTGCTGTGGCATCACAGCTCACAGCAACCTCCAACTCCAGCCTCCCAAGCCAAGTAGCTGGGACCACAGGCACCTACCACAACACCTGGCTATTTTTTGGTTGCAGCTGTCATTGTTGTTTGGCGGGCCCAGGCTGGACTCATACCTGCCACCTTAGGTGTATGTGGCAGGTGCCTTAGCCACTTGAGCTACAGGCGCCGAGCCATCTCCTGTTCCTTGATACAGAATAACATTATAAACCTTAGCCTTCATCAGATTGGACAGTTTTTTTGGGGGGGTGTCATTCATGTCACACTTCATAAACATCTGTATCTTTAATCTATGAAGAGCTTCTTAATGATTCAGAATGTGGCAGGCAGGCCTCTGTCAGCTGTGTAAGGAACTCACGCTTCAGCATTCCAGACTTCAGCTGAGAGATACTGTTGTTTCTCCCTTTAGGACACTTCACTGGGAGTCAAGAAGGCGGAGCAAACACAACTTCAGGTCCTATCAGGAAACCCCAAATTCCAGGTGAGTTTTCAACTGGATAGCAGAAAAAGATGCTTAAAGCAGGTTTCTTGGAATGTCCAGGGGAAAAAAAAAAGAGACCCATTCAAAAGCACATTTTCTGAGATGCCCAGCTTTTGAACCTGATGGCTTCTTTTTGCAAGTTAAAGGATGAATGAGAGTACTACAGCCCCTTGGTGGGAAAGATGGAATACTCTTTTCTTCCAGGGTCCCTTAGACTGCTCAAGCTCATATATTCAGATTTGTCCCAAAGAAGTGATAGGTACCAAAGCTTCCTTCCCACCTGAGTTAACCCCCTGAGGGCCTCCATGTCATACCCAGGTTCTTCCTATCCCAAACCCTGCTTCCCCCTTATCTCTGGAGTCAAGGAGAGGCATGTAATTTTCTTCTTAAGGTGCAGACAGGGTGGAGCTTCGGGGCCCATTTGTGTTGGGGAGAGTGAGAACATCCTTCTGATCCCCAAGCCATGTTTTTTTATCAGGGACCTGTCTACTGATCCAGACAGAAGAAACTCTTCCAGGAAAGTGTTACTCATGCAGCTAGAGAGCTGAGGCACTCAGCTCTGGGGCCCTCAGCTCTCCCGAGCGTCAAGACTTAAGGCATTTGATGAAAATTCTTTATTTGGCTCGGCGCCTGTGGCTCAATTGGCTAAGGCGCCAGCCACGTACACCTAAGGTGGTGGGTTCGAATCCCCAGCCCGGGCCCGCCAAACAACAATGATGGCTGCAACCAAAAAATGGCCGGGCGTTGTGGCGGGCGCCTGT